>WNWK01007081.1:0-42469 GCA_009830355.1 Cherax destructor | reverse complement strand
TGAAGGGTTTGAGGCTGACCCTGACCCTGCTGACCCTGTGCCTATTGTGGACTCGATTGTGGAATTGGGCAAGTCCCTGGGGTTGGAGGTGAGTGGCGAGGATGTGGAAGAGTTAGTGCAGGGCCACAGGGTAGAGCTAACAACTCAAGAGCTGCAACAGCTGGAAATGGAAGAGCATCAGACCAGATTTGAGGCTATTGATTCACGGGAGGAGGAGGAGGAAGAGGAGCTGAAGAAGGTGCCTTCTTCAGAGATTTAGGAGATGTGTACAATGTGGAATAGGTTGCAAACTTTTGTTGAAAAATACCACCCTGAACAAGCTCAAACAAGCCATAACAGCAGCATGTTCAGTGACCAAACAATGTCCTTCTTCAGGAACATGTTGAAAAGGTGCCAGAAACAGAGGACTGTGGACAGTTATTTTGTTAAAAGTGTCCAGTGACTCCCAAGCTGGTCCTAGTGGGATTAAAAGACAAAGAAAAGAAGTAACCCCAGATAGGGCTTTGATACCTGAAGTCCTTCTGGAGGGGGATTCCCCTTCCAAACACTAACCCCTCCCTCCCTCACTCCTCCTCCCTCTCTTCCATATGCCATCAACAATCTTCAATAATGGTAAGTAAAAAGACTTGCATTTATTTACTAATACTTTTAGTAGTATTTAATGTTTTTGTCTGTAGAAGCTTAATTTTATTAAAATATATTATTTTTTAATATTTTTGGGTTTCTGGAACGGATTAATTGTATTTCAATTATTTCTTATGGGAAAAATTAAATCGCCTTTCGAACATTTCACGTTAAGAACAACCTCCTGGAACGGATTAAGTTCGAATGGCGAGGGTCCACTGTACTGGAGTGAGAAATATGGGAGGAAGTGTAAAATAAACCCAGTGAGGAGCAGGGGTGCGGTGGAGACAATAAGGAACACTGTATCAACATCCGGGGTCCCAGACTATTCAACATCTTACAAGAAAATATCAGAAATATGGCTGGAACAAGTGTAGATGCCTTCAAGAGGAAACTGGACAAGTATCTTCACCAGGGGCCAGATCAACCAGGCTATGATGGATATGTGGGGCAGCGGGCCTCCAGCAGCAACAGCCTGGTTGACAAGGCAAGCACCAGACGAGCCTGGCCCATGGCTGGGCTCCGAGAGTTGTGAAACTCTCGAAACTCTTCAAAGGTATGTCAAAGGCAAAGGTACCATTATTTCCTATATATTGATTACTTTGGAATCAAGGGGGCTAGTAATCCCTTCTTCTGTATACATTACTAAAGTTAAAAACAGAAACTTTCATTTTTCTTTTTGAGCCACCCCGCCTCGGTGGGATATGGCCGGTTTGTTGAAAGAAAAAGTAGATTGATTACTTTGTCACCTGTCCAGCCTTTTACATGCACCACAATTACAGATACATATTAGTAAAGCTAATATCTTTATTTGTTGCTTCCATGTATTGCCTCCTTTTAATCTCCATGCTAGAGCTGTTAGTAATATCACTTAATTTGCACCCCATCTCTCTTCTTTATGTTCACCTTTCTTCTTTCTTTCAACACGTCGGCCGTTTCCCATCGAGGCAGGGTGGCCCAAAAGGAAAAACGAAAGTTTCTCCTTTTCTTTCTTCTTTCAACACGTCGGCCGTTTCCCACCAAGGTGGGGTGGCCCAAAGAGAAAAACAAAAGTTTCTTCTTTTACATTTAGTAATATAAAGTGGTCCCTCGGTTTTCACCGAAAATTCGTTCCAGAATGCTGCTCAAGTGCCATTACCGAACGAATTTACTTCCTTAAGAAATAATGTCACGTAGGTTAGTGTATTTCAGATCCCCAAAAATACACTTGCAACAGCACTTACGAAAATACTCTTACATAAATGTTCAAGTTTGGAGATGCACGAAAACCGAGGGACCACTGTATACAGGAGAAGGGTTACTAGCCCCTTGCTCCCGGCATTTTAGTCGCCTCTTACGACACACATGGCTTACGGAGGAAGAATTCTGTTCCACTTCCCCATGGAGAGAGGAAATAAGAACAAGAACTAGTAAGAAAATAGAAGAAAACCCAGAGGGGTGTGTATATATATGCTTGTACATGTGTAGCGTGACCTAAGTGTAAGTAGAAGTAGCAAGATGTACCTGAAATCTTGCATGTTTATGAGAGAAAAAAAAGACACCAGCAATCCTACCATCATGTAAAACAATTACAGGCTTTCGTTTTACACTCGCTTGGCAGGATGGTAGTACCTCCCTGGGCGGTTGCTGTCTACCAACCTACTACCTAGGATGTTCACCTTAGATTGTATCTTATTTATCCCTCCTTCCTTAAAACTCTCCATGATTCAGGTTTGTTCTTTTTTACTTCCAGGCCCCAAGGTTCAAATGTCTGCCATGAAGGAGTGCACTCTCCTAAACATTTTCATTCATATTTGCATCCTACAGCAACAGACACCTGCAGTTCCATATCCCTAGATGGTATAGGGTGTGCTTTTTTTTTCATAGAGTAAACCAAGGACATTAATTAAAATTGGCTAGCAGAGTAATCCAAGGACACTAGCCAGAGATGCCCAGCAGAGTAATCCAAGGGCACTAACTAGAGATGCCCAGCAGAGTAACCCAAGAATACTAACTAGAGATGGCCAGAGTTTTCATGACAATAGTTGTACACACTTCTTTCTACCTTTGATGGTAGACAACTATGTCTACCTTTGTTAATGTTTCAAACTCCCATTTGATAATACAGTGGTACCCCGACTTACGATGGTCCCCAAACACACCCTTTTATGTAAGTTTATTTTTTTAAATGCTTTTGTAAGTGTAATTTTGGGGGTCTAAAAGGACTAGTCTATTTTACATCATTTCTTATGGAGATAAATTCGTTTGGTAATGGCACTTGAACAGCATTCTGGAATGAAAAAATATCGTAAGTCGGGGTACCACTGTACTTATTAATCCTCAGTTCTAACCCGAGCTGTATACACCCCTTCCAACACAGTGCTCTATGACTTGTATAGCTCTAACACTCAATTTTCTAGCAAGACAGATTAAGTGAATGTGTTTCCTCTATTTTTAGTTTGTCATATAGGGGATAGAAGAAACAGGTAATGATGATGGGAATACGAGGATAAGAAAGTAGAGGCAGGAGTAAGGCAGAAGTGAGAGGGAAGGAGGTAGGTAGGTAGGTAATGTGACTAGTCAGTGACAGGAGTGGTAAACAATGTGAGGTCACCCACCACCACCCTCTCACTACCACCATACTACTATTTTTTTTTTTCCAGCAAGTCGGCTGTCTCCCACCGAGGCAGGGTGACCCAAAAAGAAAGAAAATCCCCAAAAAGAAAATACTTTCATCATCATTCAACACTTTCACCACACTCATACATAATCACTGTCTTTGCAGAGGCGCTCAGATATGACAGCTGAGAATAGTCCCTCCCAGCTGTCACTATCCCAGACCCCTCCTTTAAAGTGCAGGCATTGTACTTCCCATTTCCAGGACTCAAGTCCAACTAAATCAATTAACTGGTTTCCCTGAATCCCTTCACAAAATGTTACCCTGCTCACACTCCAACAGCTCGTCAGGTCCCCAAAACCATTCGTCTCCATTCACTCCTATCTAACACGCTGGAAGTCCAAGCCCCTTGCCCACAAAACCTCCTTTACCCCCTCCCCCCAACCTTTTCTAGGACGACCCCTACCCTGCCTTCCTTCCTCTACAGATTTATACGCTCTCCAAGTCATTCTACTTTGATCCATTCTCTCTAAATGACCAAACCACCTCAACAACCCCTCTTCAGCCCTCTGACAAATACTTTTAGTAACTCCACACCTTCTCCTAATTTCCACATTCCGATTTTTCTGCATAATATTTACACCACACATTACCCTTAGACAGGACATCTCCACTGCCTCCAGCCACCTCCTCTCAGCAGCATTTGCAACCCATGCTTCACACCCATATAAGAGTGTTGGTACCACTATACTTTCATACATTCCCTTCTTTGCCTCCATGGATAACGTTTTTTATCTCCACAGATACCTCAACGCACCACTCGCCTTTTTTCCTTCATCAGTTCTATGGTTAACCTCATCCTTCATAAACCCATCCGCTGACACGTCAACTCCCAAATATCTGAAAACATTTACTTCTTCCATAATCCCTCTCTCCAATGTGATATCCAATTTTTCTTTATTTAAATCATTTGATACCCTCATCACCTTACTCTTATCTATGTTCACTTTCAGCTTTCTACCTTTACACATTCTCCCAAACTCGTCCACTAACCTTTGCAACTTTTCTTTAGAATCTCCCATAAGCACAGTATCATCAGCAAAATGTAACTGTGTCAACTCCCATTTTGCATTTAATTCCCCATAATTTAATTCCACCCTTCTCCCCAACACCCTAGCATTTACTTCTTTTACAACCCCATCTATAAATATATTAAACAACCATGGTGACATTACACATCCCTGTCTAAGACCTACTTTTACTGGGAAGTAATCTCCCTCTCTCCTACACATCCTAACCTGAGCCTCACTATCCTCATAAAAACTCTTTACATTCTTCAGTAACTTACTACCTATTCCATACACTTGCAACATTTGCCACATTGCTTCCCTATCCACTCTATCATATGCCTTTTCTAAATCCATAAATGCAATGAAAACTTCTCTACCTTTATCTAAATACTGTTCACATATATGCTTCACTGTAAACACTTGATCTACACATCCCCTACCCACTCTAAAGCCTCCTTGCTCATCTGCAATCCTACTCTCTGTCGTACCTCTAATTCTTTCAATAATAACCCTGCCATACACTTTACCTGGTATACTCAGTAAACTTCTTCCCCTATAATACTTACACTCTCTTTTATCCCCTTTCCCTTTATATAAAGGAACTATACATGCTCTCTGCAAATCCCTAGGTACCTTCCCCTCTTTGATACATTTATTAAACAAAAATACCAACCACTCCAACACTATATCCCCCCCTGCTTTTAACATTTCTGTCATGATCCCATCAGTTCCAGCTGCTTTACCCCCTTTCATTCTATGTAATGCCTCACGCACCTCCCCCACACTCACATCCTGCTCTTCTTCACTCCTAAACGATATTGTACCTCCCTGGCCAGTACATGAAATTACCACCTCCCTTTTTTCATCGACATTTAAAAGTTCCTCAAAATATTCCCGCCATCTACCCAATACCTCCAGCTCCCCATCTACTAACACCCCTACTCTGTTTTTAACTGACACATCCTTTCGTTCCCTAGGCTTTCTTACCTTGTTTATCTCACTCCAAAAATTTTTCTTATTTTCAGCCAAATTTCTTGACAGCCTCTCCCATTCTTTCATCTGCTCTTCTTTTGCACTCTCTCACCACTCTCTTCACCTTTTACTCTCCATATACTCTGCTCTTCTATTAACACTTCTGTTTTGTAAAAACCTCTCATAAGATACCTTTTACTCTTTTATCACACCCTTTACTTCTTCATTCCACCACTCACTCCTCTTTCCTCCTGCACCCACCCTCCTATAGCCACAAACTTCTGTCCCACATTCTAATACTGCATTTTTAAAACTATCCCAACTCTCTTCAACCCCCCCACTACTCATACTTGCACTAGCCCACCTTTCTGCCAATAGTTGCTTATATCTCACCCTAACTTCCTCCTCCCTTAGTTTATACACTTTTACCTTTCTCTTACTTGCTGTTGCCATTTTCTTTTTGTCCCATCTACCTTTTACTCTAACTGTAGCTACAACCAAATAATGATCCGATATATCCGTTGCCCCTCTATAAACATGTACATCCTGAAGCCTACCCATCAACCTTTTATCCACCAATACATAATCTAACAAACTATTTTCCTTACGTGCTATATCATACCTTGTATATTTATTTATCCTCTTTTTCATAAAATATGTATTACTTATTACCAAACCTCTTTCTACACATAGCTCAATTAATGGTTCCCCATTTACATTTACCACTGGCACCCCAAATTTACCTACTACTCCCTCCACAACATTTTCACCCACTTTAGCATTAAGATCCCCAACCACAATTACTCTCTCACTTGGTTCAAAACTCCGCACACACTCACTCAACATTTCCCAAAATCTCTCTCTCCTCTACACTTCTCTCTTCCCCAGGTGCATAAACACTTACTATAACCCATTTTTCACATCTAACCTTTATTTTACTCCACATAATCCTTGGATTTATACATTTATATTCCCTCTTTACCTGCCATAACTGATTATTCAACATTATTGCCACTTATTCTTTAGTTCTAACTCTATTTGAAACCCCTGACCTAATCCCATTTATTTCTCCCCACTGAAATTCTCCTACCCCTTCAGCTTTGTCTCGCTTAAAGCCAGGACATCCAGCTTCTTTTCATTCATAACATCTACAATCATCTTTCTTATCATTCGCACAACATCCACGCACATTTAAACATCCCACTTTGACGGTTTTCTTCTTTTTCTTTTTAGTAAATCTATACAGGAAAAGGGGTTACTAGCCCATTGTTCCCGGCATTTTAGTTGACTTTTACAACACGCATGGCTTACGGAGGAAAGATTCTTATTCCACTTTCCCATTTATATGAAAGGAAAAGCAATAAGAACAAGAACTATTAAGATAAAATCAAAGAAAACTCAGATGAGTGTGTATAAATAAACGTGTACATGTATGTGTAGCGTGACCTAAGTGTAAGTAGAAGTAGCAAGACGTACCTGAAATCTTGCATGTTTATGAGACAGAAAAAAGACACCAGCAATCCTACCATCATGTAAAACAAATACAGGCTTTCGTTTTACACTCGCTTGGCAGGACGGTAGTACCTCCCTGGGTGGTTGCTGACTACCAACCTACTACAATACTACTCACTACCATATAACTAAAATAATAAAATAAAGAATAAATAATGGGGACAGTAAATATTACTATCCACTCAAACACAGTTTATTGTTAAGTCCTTGTACAATAATGTACATATTTGGGAACAGGAGAACACTATTGGGTTTAGATAAATGGGGATGGTATACATAAGCAGTGAGACAAGGGTTTAAATTTAACTGACGAAACAGAATAATTACTTACAATAAGTTCAGAGGAACAGTTCACCTCAGGAACTCGAGTCAGATTCTAGCCCGAGATCCCAAGACCTACACAGCACTGCTCCAAGCCAGTACTCTGCCCAGTGTCTCCAACAGAGTCTCCTCCAGAGAGACTCCAGCAGCCCTCACCCAGAGCTCTGCACACAGGCAGCAGCTCTACCCGAATCTCCTGCCCAGAGCTCTGCCAGAATCTCTTCTCTATCTGTTTTCTAGAGCTTATATGGTCCTCTCAGCACCCCCCTAAACTCCAGGTTTTGGGGTTCACCCCCATGAGGTGTACACGACATTTTTTTACACCAAAGATAGATTTCACCAGAGTCTCTAACCACTCCTTACTGTTGCTGTCAAGAACAAAAGACCCGAGATGGAAATGGCGCCAGGTGTCTTGCTACAGTATCACACTTCCCTGCCAAGGCAATGGGTGTGACGATTTACACTGGTTGGTTAGGTCAACCTTTTGACCTCACAAGCACAGTTGACCTACATCACAAGGTCACCTTTACCCAGTGGGAGCAGTCGATGTGTTAAAAATAATAATGATGATAATTATTAATAAGAGTTCACAAATTAAAAAATTAATGTTTTTTCCTTGGTTGTACAGAAAGAGGAAGACAACATTGAGTTGGACGACTCTTCTTATGAACTGCTGTACAATGGTGCATGTCACCTGCTGGCTGCTGGTCGTATCAACGAGGCCTTGACCAAACTACAAGCTGCTGAGACCTCTTGTAGGACCTACCTCACACAAGATGAAGCCACCACTGAGGAGGAAGTCAATGATGAGGTGGCTATCATCAGGTGAGTGATGGCACCATTGAGGAGGAAGTCAGTGATGAGGTGGCTATCATCAGGTGAGTGATGGCACCATTGAGGAGAAAGTCAGTGATGAGGTGGCTACCATCAGGTGAGTTGTCAGATCCCAGTCTAGATAACCACAACTTCTGGTCTGGCTTAATTACTAATTAATTATGTGTAATAATTAGCCTTACTCTGTAATGGGGCTCAAGTCTGCCTTTTCTTATTTTTCACTGTGCTATGTTTTCTGTTACTTCCCTACTACTATTTTTCCCAAACAGGTCAAATGTGATACAGATAAGGCAACACATTATAGATAAACTGAAATGTGAAACATTGCAGTTTATTCATGTGAAATATGGAGTTTGTGAAAGGACACAATGATAAAAAAATCTCAGTACAAAGTTACTACTGTTAACCCTGTCACTGTCGAGACCCCTGATCCTGAACTCACTCTCAGTGTTGAAGAATTTAAAACAAAAAATTATTTTTTCTTATGAAATGATAGAAAATCTTTTCCTGATGGTAATGACACCAAAAGTACAAAATTTGATAGAAAACTTACAGAATTACGCTCTCGCGAAGTTAGCAGTCTCAGGGATATTTACGCATCCGTGATTTCGCCCTATTTTCGTCCAATTCCATTGTTCCAGTTGACCAAACTCGTAGCTATTTCTCTAGAAATCCATTTGTTCTATCGATTGAGTACAAGAAACCACCCATTTACCTATTTCAACTACCCAATAAAATGGTCAGAAATTGGCAATTTGGCCAATTTCACACAAATTTCAAAAGATGCCAATTTCAATATAGGGTCCAGAATAAACAATGCAGACATTCCTGGCACTAAAATAACATTTTCTCTGTTCATTAGTCATGTCTCCAGGCCCCTCTTATATTAATTACTCTTGCTTTCCATTTTGAATTTTTATTCACACAAAAAAATAGAAAATTTACTGTTATGCTGACTACTGCATTATTATATAATTGTATAAATAATGTCAACCCATTTGTGACAACGTATTAGACTGGCCAGTTGGACACGTATTGGACGGTGACGTCATTTGTTTACTCTTGAACATCGGCAAATATCGAACATTTCTGCTGCTTTGAGCTCAATTTAAAGGTACTTTTCATCGTGAAACCAATCAAAATCATCTCTATTTCTGTAATATATCTTCCATTCTATCAAATGAGACCAAGCAAACGAGAATACAGTGAACCCCCAGATATCGTAGTTATCAGATTTTGTAATATTCAGTACAGTGGACCCTCGGTCATTGGCTGTAATCCGTTCCAGAAGCTCGGCCTAAGACCGAAATGGCCGATGACCAAATTAATATTTCCCATAAGAATTAATGTAAATACAATTAATTCGTTCCAGACAAAAATATCAACAAAAAAATATTTTTTTTAAGATTAACAATAGTTTTACATTCACAAAACAATGAGAACTAAATAAAATGACCAAAGAAATGGATAAATGAGCATTTAAATCACTATTACATACCTTTATTGAAGGTAGGAAGAGAGTATTGTTTGGAGACAGGACAAAATACTCCTTCAACATGATGCTAATATCAACTCTATATGGCTTATTTATCTATCGCAATTCATCTAATATGACATAATAAACAATATTAATAACATAGAAACATGACATATACTCTAGAATGAATAAAATATGTCTACGAATGTGAGGACTGGTGGTAGTGTTATTGTTGGGTTTATAAGGGCCACTGACCATAAGCCATACATATAGTGGTGGTGGGCAGCAGCAGGAGCCCTCACCAATATTCACACTGAAACAATGTACGTAATTTATAAATAAGAAATATTTACACAATACAGTGGACCCCCGGTGTTCGTCCTGCTCCAAACTCGCCCTTTTATGTAAGTGTATTTTTTAAAATGCTTTTGTAAGTGTATTTTTGGGGGTCTAAAAGGACTAGTCTACTTTACATTATTCCTTAGGGGAATAAATTCATTTGGTAATGGCACTTGAACAGCATTCTGGAATGAAAAAATCACGAAAACTGGTGGTCCACTGTATTTACACTTTATAAATAAGAAATATTTACACTTATCTTGGAGGAGATAGTGGCAGAGGGCGGCGTTGTTCTCAGTGCCCCTATGTACCTCAAACAACAATGGAGGAGTCAAGTTTCGTGTCATCATTTTTCTATCGCTTAATCGCTTAACTTGCTACACTGTTATTGCTACACTTTATCGCTGGCAGGCGCTATAGCCTCAATCACTGAAGAAGGCACATTCTCCCCTCTCTCTCTCTTCCTCCTCCACTTTGGTGCTTTGCTACAATTTCTTTCTTTAATTCTATGGTGTTCCTCACTTTCTTTACCAAAGGACTGGCACTAGGAGCTTTCTTTGGACCCATGGTGGCTTATTTAGCAGTCACACACAATAAACAAGTGCCAAAAACAATGGATTATTACGAAATGTTTCGTACGACCTTGCAGGATATGCTCACTCACCGAGAAACAACACGACACTGCCTGAGTATGTGTGTGGGAGGTGACTTTGTGTGTGTGCTGGGCACTGGACATGTTCCGTACCATTGATAAAAACGGAGCCAATATTTTGACGAAAAAAGTCGGCCAAAACTGAAATCGGCGATAACGGAGATCGACAAAAAGGGAGGGTCCACTGTATTCCATTCGTTTTAGTTCTTGCAACTGCTAAATAAGCTGCAATGGGCCCAAAGAAAGCTCCTAGTGCCAGCCCTTTGGCAAAGAAGGTTAGAAACACTATAGAATTCAAGAAAGACATCATTGCAAAATATGAAAGTGGAGTACGTACATGTGGCAGAGCTTGCCAGGTTGTATAAGAAACCCCATACAATCATCGCTTCCATCGTGGCCAAGAAAAAGGAAATCAAGGAAGCTGTTGTTGCGAAAGGTGCAAATATGCTCATAAAACAGAGATCGCAAATACTCAAAGATGTGGAGACTTTGTTGTTGGTGTGGATCGACCAAAAACAGTTAGCAGGAGATAGTGTTATGCAGTCGATAATTTGTGAAAAAGCAAGGCAGTTGCATACCGATCTTGTCAAGAAATTGCCTGGAACTAGTGCTGATGTTAGTGAATTTAAGGCCAACAAAGGCTGGTTTGAGGGATTTAAGAAGTGTAGTGGCATACACAGTGTGGTAAGACATGGCGAGGCTACAAGTTCTGACAAATGTGCGGCTGAAAAATATGTTCAGGATTTCAAGGGGTACATAGATATAAGGATAATTATTTGGAGAGTTCTTGGTAGCGGGAATGCAATGATAAGGCTTCGGAGGCTTCTTACTTTATTTGTATAAAGTGTGGGGTACACAAGCTGTGTGTCTGTGGGCCATGGCCCGGGTGCCATGGCCACGCCTGCGAGAAAGAGAGGAGTAGGCCTGTTGTCCGAGTGTAGTCTGGGCGCCAAGTGAGGGAGAGGCAGGGTGTCGCAGACTGACGTGGGTATGCCTACAGGCTTGCCCTCTGGCGGAAACTATGGGAACTAGCATGGTGCGAAATATGAACTCAGCTGGCAGACAGCATGGCTGTCTATGCAGACAGCATGGCTGTCTATGGAGACAGCAAGGCTGTCTACATCGCTCGGCCACGCGCCCATGGTCGACCCCGACCATGTCTGGCAGTAAAAAAAACTCAGGTCTTTCGCAAGAACAGGTCACAGAACACGAAAGAAAAACATATATACATA
Organism: Cherax destructor; assembly: GCA_009830355.1. NCBI lineage: Eukaryota > Metazoa > Arthropoda > Malacostraca > Decapoda > Parastacidae > Cherax > Cherax destructor. Next base: position 30,840 of record WNWK01007081.1, on the reverse strand, counting down.
AACTGCACATGTGGTACAATAGCTTACTAGCAAATGACGCTTTTCTGTATAAAAATCGTCACTAAGCAATACTCGAACATGTGAGAACACTGACAGAGGAAATAATTAATGAACACTCGACTTATATCTTCTCTCAAACTTCTCAAAAATAATGAAAATAAAATGCTCACTGTGAAACTAGGACTTGGTGACGTCATAGGATGATGCGGCAGCAGACCACATGTGGCTTGGGATCTGGCTTAACCCACATGGCGTGGTCACACCTCACATGGCTTGCTGATCCACGTGGCTTGGAGATCCACATGGCTTGGAGATCCACGTGGCTTGTAGATCCACGTGGCTTGCTGATACATGTGGCTTATAGATCCACGTGGCTTGGTGATCACCCCACGTGGCTTGCTGATCCACGTGGCTTCGAGTGGCCTCGGACACTCGGATACACAGCTCTGGCAAGAATTCACAAGGAAATTCACAGAAAACAGCAGAGAGGGAGTGAGTGGAGTGTGTGGCGGCGTAAGTGGGCGAGTCAGGCGAGGAATTCCGGCCGCTTCCTACTCTCACCCTACCCATACACGAGGGAGACACACTAGATGCTGAAATCACCACAAACTCACCTCTGAAGTGCTGAAATAGCAGTGCTGAGCTGAACAACAACAGCAGAACATGCTGGCAAGGCTGAACACGTGACTGAGAAACAGCATGGGACGCTGTGCGTAGAGTCAGTGATGTCATTTCTCGGAGAATTCAACAAATTTCGGCCTGAATCCTGCTTGTACCTGTGTCTGGATGCTGAGATTTGCAGACACGACATCAGGATAACTCGTTGAGAGACGGATGCTTCTTGTGTAGGCTGATGAAGTAAAGACAAACTTCATTCCTCTTCCTTCCCTCTCGGGCAAACACAACTGCTGCGAGGCACCGCTTCCACCATTTATAACTATGGTTATTTGGAGTTTTGGAGGTGTGGGTGGTTGAGAGGCGATGGAGTGAAGACAAACTTCAGTCCTCTTCCTCTCCTCGCGGGCAAACACATAAAGTAGAAGCCTCCGAAGCCTTATCATTCCATACCCGCTCTCCAAAACGTCAAATAACTTATCGTTATAAATGGTGACAGCGGTGGGATGCTGTGGCGTGAAGTCAGTGAAGTCAGGCAGCATCGTGACGTCAGCAGCATGGTGATGTCGTGTGGGCCATGGCCCGGGTTTGCCACGCCTGCGAGAGAGAGGAGTAGGCCTGTTGTCTGAGTGTTGTCTGGGCACCAAGTGATGGAGAGGCAGGGTGTTGCAGACTGCCGTGGGTATGCCTACAGGCTTGCCCTCTGGTGGAAACTATGGGAACTAGCATGGCGCGAAATATGAACTCAGCTGGCAGACAGCATGGCTGTCTATGCAGACAGCAAGGCTGTCTACATAGTCTACAAGTGTTCAGTTGTGACGAAACAGGCCTCTTTTGGAAGAAAATGCCAGAGGACCTACATCATGCAGGAGGAAAAGGCACTGCCAGGACACAAGCCTTTGAAAGACAGGCTAACTCTTATGTTCTGTAGTAGTAGGGATTTCCAAGTGAAGCATTTACTGGTGTATCACTCTGAAAATCTTAGAGTGTTCAAGAAAAACAGTGTCGCCAAGGCCAATTTGTGTGTGATGTGGAAGGCTAACAGTAAAGCATGGGTCATGAGGAAAATTTTCCTTGATTGGTTCAATGAAGTGTTTGGCCCGAGTGTGAAGAAATACTTCCTGGAAAATAAATTGGAACTCAAGTGCCTCTTGGTAATGGACAATGCACCTGTTCATCCTCCAGACTTTGATGACCAAATGGTGGAGGAGTTTTGTTTCATCACAGTGAAGTTCTTGCCCCCTAATACCACTCCTCTCATCCAGCCTATGGACCAGCAGGTCGTTTCAGACTTCAAAAAACTCTACACAAAAGCAGTGTTTCAAAGGTGCTTTGATGTGACCTCAGACACTCAATTGACCCTAAGAGAGTTCTGGAAAGATCACTTCAATATCCTCCGTTGCATAAACCTTATAGGTAAGGCTTGGAAGGGAGTGACTTCCAGGACTTTGAACTCTGCTTGGAGAAAATTGTGGCCAGAATGTGTCCAAGAGAGGGATTTTGAAGGGTTTGGGGCTGACCCTGAGGAGCCTATGGCAATTGTGGAAAGTACTGTGGCACTGGGGAATTCCATGGGGTTGGATGCGAGTGGCAAGGATGTGGAAGATTTGGTTATTATTATTGTAGGTTTGCCGGTACTTCTGGCCCGGGTCTTCTCCAGATGGGGACCCAGTGGTGGCCCCCTGGGTGGGGGGTGTCGGTCATCTTCTGTCTTCTTACTTAGGGGCCCCGTCCAGTTGGAGGATAACTTCTTATCTCTTGCAGTGACTCCCCAGGTGAGGAGTGTCTTCTGGCTTCTCATCTTCATCAGCAGGCGTCCTCTTGCGTCTTCATCACTTGTTGTCTCAGCGGACTTGAGTTGGTAGTTGGCATGGGCAGAAGTTTAACTTCAGGCTGTACTGCTACCTACAAGAATATAGGCTCCCATTGGGATTTTTTTTTTTAATCAAGCAGAGGGGGAGGAGAAGGGTGGGGTGATATGAATGAAGGAAGTGAGAGGAGTTATAGTTGGGGAGAGTAGCGGTGAACGTCGTCGAGGCTCTCCACAGCATCGTCATTGAGGAGGTGGGTAGGTGGCAAGGACTGGGAGAAGTGTCTTCAAGTTGCGGATGGCCAGGTACACCAGCCGGGCTGCCTTGTCCTCCTGGGTCAGATCCCCAGGTGCCATTGGGAAGTGCCTGCGGCGGATGGGCACCGTTGCTGGGCAGTCGAGCAGGTAGTGCACGAGGGGCTTCGGAACCATCCGGTCGCAGTGGCAGCAGAGCTCCTCTCCCACGCGTTCAATGAGGTGTTTGGCGGTAGGGTAGCCGAGGCGCAGCTCCCTGTCCAGTGTCCTCAGGCTTGGTGGAGGTTCCCCGCGTGTCGCCCTGTCATACCAGATCCGGCTCCAAGATGTGCCCAGTTCTGGTGGCGGGTGCCTGGCTGCCGTGGCTGCCCACAGGTGCACCTGCCTGCGGCTGATGGAGATTGCAGTCACTGGTTGGGCCTCAAGTGTGGAAGAGTTGGTGGAGGACCACAATGAAGAGCTAACCACTGAAGAGCTGCAAGACCTTCATCTGCAACAGCAACAGAGCACAGCTCAAGAAATTGCTTCAGAGGAGGAGGAAGAGAGATGGAAGAAGATTCCTTCTTCAAAGATTAAGGACATTTGTGCAAAGTGGAGTGAGGTGCAAACATTTATGGATGAACATTACCCTGACAAAGCTGTTACAGGCCATGTTGGCAGCATGTACAATGAAATGTCATGTCCCATTTTAGGAAAATTTTAAAGAGATACCAGAAACAGAGCTGTCTGGAACAATTTTTTGAGCGACAGGGGTCCAGTGACTCTCAAGCTGGTCTTAGTGGCATTAAAAAACAAAGAAGGGAAGTAACCCTGGAAAAGGACTTGGTACCTGAAGTCTTTGTGGAAGGGGATTCCCCTTCCTAATAATAGTAACTCCTCCATCCTCTCCCCTCCTCCCATCTTCCATACATCAACAAGTCTTCAATAAAGGTAAGTATCATGTTATTATTGTTTTATTCTTCATGTCTCATTGTTTTCTGTGTAGGTAAATGTATATTTCATATAAAAAACGTTTTTTTTTTTTTATACTTTTGGGTGTCTGGAACGGATTAATTGTATTTACATTATTTCTTATGGGGAAAATTCTCACCTATGGAATTTGTGCATGGGGCTCAACAACATTAAATCACCATAGACTGCTCATAACCCAACTAAAGGCTCTTCCTTCCTTCCTCTCATCTCTTCCTTTCTTCCTTCATTCCTTCATTTTTTTCTTCCTTCCTTTCTTACTTCTTTTGTTCCTTCCTCTCATCTCTCCTTCCTTTCTTTCTTTTTTCCTTTCTTCTTTCCTTCCTTCCTCTCATCTCTTCTTTCCTTCCTTTCATCTCTTCTTTCCTTCCTTCCTTTCATCTCTTCTTTCCTTCCTTCCTTTCATCTCTTCTTTCCTTCCTTCCTTCCTCTCATCTCTTCTTTCCTTCCTTCCTTCCTCTCATCTCTTCTTTCCTTCCTTCCTTCCTCTCATCTCTTCTTTCCTTCCTTCCTTCGTCTCCTCTCTTCTTTCCTTCTCTGGGCATTGCTTTCGGTCACAAACTCCTCAAAACCATGAAATTCATCTTCAGACACTTCCATCTGTGTTAGAGCTATCACTGGGGAAGAGAAGAGTCCCAGATTCGCCAGGGAGTCAGGTATTTCTTACCACTAGGCATGCTGAACATGGACTACTGAAATGGCTTTCCCACAATGCACCACTGGCTGCCCGATTTTTTTTATACTGCGCACACTGACCCCACAGACCCATTCTCTCACATGTGGGCCTACCAGCTTTCTCCCACTTGATTTGAGGCCGCTAGAATTTAGGCGTATAGATATGTCCGAAACAGTGGCTCGTAAGACGTACAGTGGACCCCCGGTGTTCGTCCTGCTCGAAACTCGCCCTTTTATGTAAGTGTATTTTTTTAAATGATTTTATAAGTGTATTTTTGGGGGTCTAAAAGGACTAGTCTACTTTACATTATTCCTTATGGGAATAAATTTGTTTGGTAATGGCACTTGAACAGCATTCTGGAACGAAAAAATCACGAAAACCGTGGTCCACTGTATATATACGACTGAAACAGTCAAAGGGTTAATATTGTAAGTGCTTTTGTATGTGTATTTTTGGGGTCTGAAAGGACTAATCTAATTTACATTTTTCCTTAAGGGAACAAATTTGTTCAGTAATGGCACTTGAACAGCCTTCTGGAATGAATTATGACCGAAACTCGGGGGTCCACTGTATTTAAATCTATCGATAAAAAACATCTGTATGAAAAACAATTCAGACAGGGCCTAATAACAAAAGATCTAACTAAACAATGCTCCTCAATACTTACCAACTCAATCATTTCTGGAGTGGAATCACAGTCAATGGCCTCCACTCCAAAACAACAGATATTAGTGCCAGGAAAAAAATGACCCCCTCCCCATACCACCAATACTACCAGTCCAATGACATTCTTCTTTGCAAATATACAGGGTCTAAAGCCAGCAACGAACAACAAAATACCTTTCATCCGTGGACTGCTTACAGAGTCAAACGCAATGTTCACGGTTTTCACAGAGACCCACATAAAGGATCACTTGGACAACGAAATATGGATCCCAGGTTACAACCTATACAGATGCGACAGAGTGAACAGGCAAAAGAGTCAGTTATATGCTCGGAACTACTAAATGACTCAAATGATGTAGTTCAAGTTTTAGCAGTAAAGATCGAGAACCAAAATCTGGTCATTATGGTTGTATACAAGCCTCCGGATGCAACGTCCCAACAATTCCAGGAACAGCTTTTGAAAATTGACCACTGTCTGGAAAATCTTCCAGCTCCTGCCCCCAACATCTTGCTCCTGGTGGATTTCAACTTAAGGCACCTAAAATGGAGGAATATAGCAAATAATGTTGTTGCAGAGATAACACCAGGAGACAGCTCAGATGAAAACTCGCACACCCTCAAGCTTTTAAATCTCTGCACCAAATTCACCTTAAACCAACAAATAATAGAGCCTACAAGATTGGAGAATACACTGGACCTCATCTTCTCTATCAATGTCAATGATGATTTGATACGAAATGTCACCATATCAAAAACAATATACGTACTCAGATCACAACATAATAGAGGTTCAGACATGTATGCGTGGGGCCCCAGACCAACAGAATGTGATCAGTCATGAGGAAGCCTTCACAAAATTCAACTTCAATAACAAACATAAAGTGGGACCAAGTAAACCAAGTCCTAAATGATATAAACTGGGAAGATAGCCTAAGCAACACAGATCCCAACATATGTCTAGAACAGATTAACTCTGTGGCACTCAAGGTATGCTCAAGGCATATACAGTGGTACCCCGGTTTATGATATTTTTTCGTTCCAGAATGCTGTTCAAGTGCCATTACCAAATGAATTTATCCCCATAAGGAATAATGTAAAATAGACTAGTCCTTTTAGATCCCCAAAAATACACTTACAAAAGCATTTAAAAAAAAAAAACTACATAAAAGGGTGAGTTTGGAGACCATCGTAAACCGGGGTACCACTTTACCTTTAAGAAAAAGGAGAAGATGTAAACTAGAAAGAGAAAGGCTCTCCCTATACAAGCGAAGGCAAAGAATAATGGAGCGGCTAAAAGAGGCCAATATATCTGCAATACGTAGGGAGACACTAGTCTGCCTCGGTGGGAGACGGCCGACTTGTTGAAAAAAAAAAACCATGCATGTGTAGTGTAACCTAAGTGTAAGTACAGTGGACCCTCGGAAATCGAACATAATCCGTTCCAGGAGCTTGTTCTTAACTCGAGATGTTCGAAAATCGAATCAATATTTCCCATAAAAAATAATGGAAATGCAATTAATTCGTTCATGCTGTCAGGAGGCATGACAAAATAGTACTTCAATATAATAATAATAGTTTATTTGGACATGATACAAAGAATTACAATGGGTTACAAGATGTTATGAGGTGTACATGCCAAAAGCCCCTAATATGCAGGGCATTTTGGGCAGACTTAAAATTAACTTAAAACTAAATGTTAAGAATTTTAGTAAATAGTTTACAATATGAGTATAGTTGAGTATTTAACCCTTTGGGGGTCGGTGCCGTACTAGTACGTTTTATGAGCAGGGGTTGGTGCCGTACTAGTACGCCCAAATTCTAGTGGCCTCAATTTAAGCAGAAAACGTCTGGTAGGCATACATATGAAAGAATGGGTCTGTGTGGTCAGTGTGCGCAATATAAAAAAAATCCTGCAGTACACACTGCATAATGAGAGAAAAAAAACTCTGACCGTTTTTTTCGATTAAAACAGCGAGTTTGCAGTCGATTTTCGTATGGTTTTTATTGATGTATTCTCGTTTTCTTGGTCTCATTTGATAGAATGGAAGATATATTACAGAAATAGAGTTGATTTTGATTGGTATGACAATGACAAGTACCTTGAAATTGAGCTCAAAGTAGCGAAAATGTTCGATTTTTGACGATGTTCAAGAGTAAACAAATCACACCATGCCTCCAATACACATCAACTGGCGAGTCTTATATTCATGCACAAGTGCTCTGATATTATTTATACCATTTTTACAATGATGCAGTTGTATACATAACAGTAAATCTTCTATTTTTTGTGAGAATAAAAATTCAAAGTGAAAAGCAAAAGTAATGGAACAGGGGCCTGGAGACGTGACTAATGAACAGAGAACATGTTATTTTAGTGCCAGGAATGTCTGCCTTGTTTACTCTGGACCCTATTTTGAAATTGGCATCGTTTGAAATTTGTGTGAAATTGGAAAATTGCCATTTTCTGACCACTATTTTGGGTAGATGAAATTGGTAAATAGGCGGTTTCTTGTACTCAATCGATAGAAGAAATAGAGTTCTAGCGAAATAGCTATAATTTTAGGAGACTGAAACATTGGAATTTGTCGAAAATAGGGCTCAAAGTGGGCAAAATCGCCGATGCGTAAGTGTCATGGCTACCGCTAACTTCACGAAAGCATAATTCCGTTAGTTTTCGATCAAATTTCATAATTTTGGTGGCGTTATGATCGGAAAAAGATTCTCTATCATTTCATAAGAAAAAAATAATTTTTTTTTTCCAAAAAATTTTCGACCCCAGGAACACTTTCCTGAGAAGGCCTGTCGACCCCCAAAGGGTTAAGCTATGAAATTTGAACATAGTTTAGACATGACATTTTTGAAACATAGTTTTATACTTTTGTCTTGTTTATAAAATTAATTAAATCAGATTAAACAAATTAAATCAATAATTTGTGTTGCAATAACAAATTATATGGTCATTAGATGAGTTACAAGGAACACACGGGTACATAAGGATACATGAGGTATAAGTTTCAACATTTGTACTAGATTATATTTGATAAACTATTTTTCTTTGAGCAATTAAGTAAGGGGTTTTGAATGGTAAGAATTATAGTAGACAGTTTACAATATAAGTACAGTGGTCCCTCGGTTTTCGCCGAAAATTCGTTCCAGAATGCTGCTCAAGTGCCATTACCGAACGAATTTACTTCCTTAACCCTTTACCGGGCACTCCCTGGAAAATGATAATTTCGAAATGTATTTCAAATGAGTGGATAGAGTAACTCAATGTAAGGATAATGAGCCCATATATTGAAATTCTAAAAAAAACTTTTCACGCAATTGCCAATATTCAAGGACCGTCTACAGACGGTCCTGACCGTTAAAGGGTGTCAAATTCTGAATGTTGCAAATTTGCAATTGTTAATAAAACACCAAATAAGTATTTTTCTATTTTATTATACTAATAGACAATATCAAAAACACAAATGGAACTTGTTTCCAAACATTTTGTATGTATAAAAAATATGAAAGTGAACCAAAGAGCAACATGGACACATTGCAAAGGGATAAAACTTTCAAGTCCCATATTCCTGAATTTCCTGAGAAAAACAATCATTCTTGATCACTAATTGCTACAATGAAAGGCTATGAAGCAATTTCTTTCCTTCTTGATGCATAGATTTACCTTGCATACGGCACACAAAAATGAGGATGTGACATGATTTTTCGTTTTGCTGCAATAATTGCATGTAAATATTCTGCCTTGCACTGGCCAGTGACCTAGCATTTTATCAAACCTATCATTTTGGTCAAACCTCACACTGTCATCAGGCCTTTCTGCACGTTGGTACTGCACTGGAGATGGCAACAGGTCATCTGGTTCTGGATCTGAGTCACTTTCCACCAAAATGCAGAGATATTTGAACTTCTGTTGGAAGGGTTCACAATAGAACAATTTCTCATTGATCTGGAATGACAATAAGAATGTTCTGTACACACCCAGACCACTACAGAATTCATATATGCACTAGAAATTTTTATATAAATATTTATTTACTGAAATTTAATATGTGGCCCTGACGGGCGGGACCGTCTGTACACGGTCCTCTTTTGTTGCACTTTTTTCAATTGCATTGTACACTCATATTATGCATATCTAACTCCTGATATATATCTCAAAATATGCCTAAACTATTCATTTACACACTGGACACAACAATTAGTACTTACCGACATTGTAGAGAGTATAATCACAGTGTATATGAGTGGAACAAGAGCAAAAATTCGGCTCTGGGTGACGTAAAGCGAGAAGTGTTTACATTTTGGTCTCTCAACCAATGGGAAGCGAGCAGATGCCGGTCTCACTTAGCTGGAGCGACTCACAGAAGGCTTGTGATTGGTCAGATATAGAGAATGGGAACCTAGATGGGCTGGGGGAGTAGGATGACACGCGCAAAAACACGTGTTTAGGACCGTCTGTACACGGTCCTGCCCGGTAAAGGGTTAAGAAATAATGTCACGTAGGTTAGTCTATTTCAGACCCCCAAAAATACACTTGCAACAGCACTTACGAAAATACACTTACATAAATGTTCGTGTTTGGAGATGCACGAAAACCGAGGGACCACTGTATAGTTGATTATTTAAGCTATGAAATTGAAGATAATTTGAACATAATAGTTTTATAATTTTGGATCATTTACAGTTTTATATGTCTACATAATAGAATTATTAAATCAGATTAAACAAATTAAATCAATAATTTGTTTTGCAATAACAGTTTATATGGTCATTAGATGAGTTACAAGGAGCACAAGGGTACATGAGGATGGATTTCTTTATATTAGGGGGTTTATACATTATAAGATATAACATGGCATATACATTATGAGGTATAAGTTTCAACATTTGTACTAGATTATGTTTGATAAATTATTTTTCTTTGAGCAATTTTGTAGGGGGTTTTGAGGCTAGAGGTGTAACACAGTGAATAATGTTATTTTGAGGCAGTGTAAAGTTATTTAATAACTTTGTAGGTAATGTAAAGTAGTGGGTATTTAGTTTTGGGCGAGTAGGTGGTTTTTTAGCAGAGTTTTGAATTGATGTAAAGACCGGGTTTCTTTGGTAATCATAGGTAATAAATTCCAAATTTTTGGGCCTTTGATGTGCATTGCGTTTTTGCATAGTGTGAGGTGGACGCGGGGAACATCGAAGAGTGATCTGTGCCTTGTGTTTTGTTCATGTGTCCTGTTAAGGTTGGTTAGGAGAATTTTGAGTTGTGGGTTAATATTTGAGTTTAGTGTTTTATGTATGTAATAGGCACTGTAAAACGTATGGATGTCTTGTATGGTGAGTAAGTTCAGACTTTTGAATATAGGTGGAGTATGTTGTCTAGAGTGGGAATTTATCATTCGAACTGCAGCCTTTTGTTGTGTTATTAATGGTTTGAGGTGATTTATTGTTGTTGAGCCCCATGCACAGATTCCATAGGTGAGATAGGGGTAAATGAGTGAGTGATAAAGGGAAAGGAGAGCTGGTTGTGGAACATTGTACCTTGGATAGTATTCCTACTGTCTTGGAGACTTTCTTGGAAATTTGTTGTATATGTGTCTTAAATTTGAGGCCACTGTCAAGGTGGATTCCTAAAAATTTTCCCTCTGTGAGTTTTGTGACAAGTGATCCATTTATCATTATGTTAAGTGGAACATTTGTAGCTCTGTTCCCAAACTGAATGAAATAGGTTTTGTCAACATTGAGGGTAAGCTTGTTAGTCATCATCCAGGTAGATATTTTCTGTAATTCAGCATTTACAGTGTTGGCTATTGTGACTAGGCATGGGTGAGAGAATACGTATGTAGTGTCATCTGCAAATAGTATGAGTTTGAGTAGTTGAGATGCATTTGGTAGGTCGTTTATGTAAATGAGAAAGAGAAGTGGGCCAAGAACACTTCCCTGTGGGACATCAACTGTAATTGTTTGTGTGGAAGAGTTAGCTCCATTTGTGGACACACATTGGCTTTTGTCGCTAAGGTATGACTTTAGGTAGTTGATATGATGCTATTATCAACTCTATGGCTTATTAATAATAATAATAATAATAATGATAGTGCATAATAATAATAATAATAATAATAATAATGAAAGTGCAGAATAATAATAATAATAATAATAATAATTAATAATAATCATTATAATAAATTTCCCTTGAAGCATTATGTAAGATATGTGTCACTGCCTTATCTCATCTGATCTCCACTAATGATGACTGGTGACATTTGATGAGGGGTGAGGGTAGTCTTATCTCTTCTTATCAGTCCAGTAATTACAGTGATGACATTTGATGAGCTTACATTGCTTTGCTTTATTTGTTACTCAAACTTGTCTGTCTGTCTGTATCTGTCTGTCTTTCTTTCTGTCTGTGTCTGTGTGTTGTCTCCTTTCTGTCTGCTTGTCTCAGAGAGTAGCTCATGAAACAAATGGTATTACACATATCACAAGCACAGTATAACACTTTGTCTGGATTTTTTGAGTTATCCTAGGTAATTTACACTAGGTATAATTGTATTTACGTATGTGTTCCTGTGAGATAGAGACAGATAGATACAGACAGACAGACGGATACAGAGACAGCCAATCAGGTACCCAGCTGGCAAGCCAGCTGCTGGCAGCCAGGTGGCCAGCCAGCTGGCCTGCCAGCCTGCCGACATCACTTTCCACTTAAACCCTTTGGGTGTCGACAGGCCTCGGAAACGTGTTCCTGGGGTAGAAATTTTTTTGGGAAAAAAAAAAAACATTTTCTTATGAAATGATAGAGAATCTTTGTCCGATCATAATTCCACCAAAATTATGAAATTTGATCGAAAACTAACGGAATTATGCTTTCGCGAAGTTCGCGGTATCTATGACACTGACGCATCGGCGATTTCACCCACTTCGAGTCCTATTTTTGACAAATTCCAATGTTTCAGTCTCCTACAATTATAGCTATTTTGCTAGAACTTTATTTCTTCTATCGTTTGAGTACAAGAAACCACCTATTTACCAATTTCATCTATCCAAAATAGTGGTCAGAAAATGGCAATTTTCCAATTTCACACAAATTTCAAACGATGCCAATTTCAAAATAGGGTTCAGAGTAAACAAGGCAGACATTCCTGGTACTAAAATAACATGTTCTCTGTTCATTAGCCACGTCTCCAGGCCCCTGTTCCATTACTTTTGCTTTCCATTTTTAATTTTTATTCTCAGACAAAAATAGAAGATTTACTGTTATGTATACAACTGCATCATTGTAAAAATGGGATAAATAATATCAGAGCACATGTGCATGAATATAAGACTCACCAGTTGATGTGTATTGGACGCTTGGTGTGATTTGTTTACTCTTTAACATCGTCAAAAATCGAACATTTTCGCTACTTTGAGCTCAATTTCAAGGTACTTGTCATTGTCATACCAATCAAAATTATCTCTATTTCTGTAATATATCATCCATTCTATCAAATGAGACTAAGAAAATGAGAATACAAACATAAATACTATACGAAAATAGACTGCAAAGTCGCTGTTTTAAACCAAAAACACGGTCAGAGTTTTTTTTTTCCTCATTATGCACTGTGTGGTGCAGGATTTTTTTTATACTGCACACACTGACCGCACAGACCCATTCTCTCACATCTAGGCCTACCAGCTTGTTTCCACTTGATTTGAGGGCGCTAGAATTTAGGCATACTAGTACGACGAAAACCCTGGGGCGTAAGCCGTACTAGTATGGCCGAAACCCTGAAAGGGTTAATATAGACAGTTGGCTTAATCCATTTATGATATTTTTTCAAAATTATATATTAAACACGCTACATAACATATAAACATATAAATTAACATAAATATGAGATGTTTTTCCAGTCGGCTTCACGGATTGAACAGAATTCATTCGCGTCCAGGCTGGTAACAGCAACAACTGGTTTGTTTACAAAACTCGCGAACCTTCTACACACTCATTCTTTCTCGTTTATTCATTTAATCTTGTTTACTTATCTCTCACTCTACATTAAGACTGCTTCTACCACTGCCTGCCTCTACCCCTGCCTGCCTCTACCCCTGCCTGCCTCTACCCCTGCCTGCCTCTACCCCTGCCTTTCCTCTACCCCTGCCTTTCCTCTACCCCTGCCTTTCCTCTACCGCTGCCTGCCTCTACCGCTGCCTGCCTCTACCAATGCCTGCCTCTACCACTGCCTCTCTCTACCACTGCCTGCCTCTACTACTGCCTGCCTCTTCCCCTGCCATTTCTCTACTGCTGCCTGCCTCTACCACTGCCTGCCTCTACCCCTGCCTGCCTCTTCTGCTGCCATTTCTCTACTGCTGCCTGCCTCTACCAATGCCTGCCTCTACCAATTCCTGCCTCTTCCACTGCCTGTCTACCACTGCCTCTCATTACCACTGCCTCTCACTACCACTGCCTCTCACTGTCACTGCCTGCCTCTACCACTGCCTCTCACTGTCACTGCCTGCCTCTACCACTGCCTGCCTCTACCACCGCCTGCCTCTACCACTGCCTGCTTCTACCACTGCCTGCTTCTACCAATGCCTGCCTCTACCACTGCCTCTTTACCACTGCCTGCCTCTACCACTGCCTGCCTCTACCACTGCCTCTCTACCACTGCCTGCCTCTACCACTGCCTCTCTACCACTGCCTGCCTCTACCACTGCCTGCCTCTACCACTGCCTGCCTCCTGCCTGCCTCTACCACTGCCTGCCTCTACCACTGCCTGCCTCTACCACTGCCTGCCTCTACCACTGCCTCTCTCTACCACTGCCTCTCACTACCACTGCCTCTCACTACCACTGCCTCTCACTACCACTGCCTCTCACTACCACTGCCTCTCTCTACCACTGCCTGCCTCTACCACTGCCTGCCTCTACCACTGCCTCTCTCTACCACTGCCTCTCACTACCACTGCCTCTCACTACCACTGCCTCTCACTACCACTGCCTCTCTCTACCACTGCCTCTCTCTACCACTGCCTGCCTCTACCACTGCCTTCCTCTACCACTGCCTGCCTCTACCACTGCCTCTCTACCACTGCCTCTCTACCACTGCCTGCCTCTACCACTGCCTGCCTCTACCACTGCCTGCCTCTACCACTACCTGCCTCTACCACTGCCTGCCTCTACCACTGCCTGCCTCTACCACTGCCTGCCTCTACCACTTCCTGCCTCGACCACTGCCTCTACCACTTAATGAACAAGCTCCAAACACAATTAATTAATTGTGAAATGTTTGGATGAGCATGCAGGGTAATGTTCACTCAAGTATAAACAACGCTAGACTGGCTCCCGACACTTGCGCGGTGAGGCACCCAAGTGCGCCTGGGCGGACAGGTCTGGTACGCACTTGTTCGATTGGCGGAAAGTGTTCGATTACTGAAACAAAATTTGTTCAAAAAAAGTGTTCTAATTCCAAATTGTTCGATTGCCGAGGTGTTCAATTTCTGAGGGTCCACTGTAGAAGTAGCAAGACGTACCTGAAACCTTGCATGCGTATGAGACAGAAAAAAAGACACTAGCAATCCTACCATCATGTAAAACAATTACAGTCTTCCGTTTTACACTCACTTGGCAGGATTGTAGTACCTCCCTGGGCGATTGCTGTCTACCAACTAGTATGATTTGATATTGTGCTTATACACATGGCGCATAAGCATTATTGTGGCAAAGAAGAGATACATCTCAGCCACCGTGTGTCCTTCCACCGGTGTAGTGATTGCAACGAAATCATTGTGTTGGCCTTCGTATAATCAAAGTATCTATTCATTTCCCTGAATATAATTTCCATCATTGGTAGATCAAAAATTAGTTCAAAGATTTCTAGCTCACTGGCATTTTTCTCAAAGGTACAATTAGGCAGGATTCCACTGTGGGTGTCATAAAATTGATGGAGATTGGGCACATAATTTGCATGTTCCTTCCAATCCCAGATGTGGTCTGGTGGTGGGTGTTGGATATTAGTAGCTGGTTGTGGTCATGCAGATTGTGGTGTGTGGGTGTTTGAGGATGCCATGGGTCATTGTAATATTGAGTGAGGGTCATGACTCCCAGCCTAGGATGTGGTTGGTACGTTGTCCCTCATGTCACCAACTACTGCCACATGCAGTCTAGTATTCATCCCAATTTAAGTAACTTGATCGTCACTATCATTGCCTGTTGCTGGTGTAGGACTACAGAATGTACTCCATCTCTGTGGGATAGCGTAAGGCACACTCCCAGACCGCATACAGCATCATATAAAATGATGCTTCACACATGAATATTCATCACTGTCCCTACTCAAATGGTCATTGATAGCTAAGAAATCAAAATCCACATCATTATCATCACTATTACTCACATCTGACTATGGGAGAAAATAAGCTTTCGCTTATGACATTGTAAAGCTGGACGTGAATCAGACTGATCAGCACAAGAAGATTGCTGAGGGTCATCAGGGTTTTCATCAATATTTCCGGCAACCTGAGCATTACTTTCGGTCACTAACTGTTCAGAACCATAGAGCTCATCTTCACCTCCATATTCCTCACTGTTAGAACTATTATCTCTTGGGAAGAGAAGATTCCCAGTTCACTAGGGAGTGAGTTTTTTCGTCTGTGAGGCATGATGAACAGAGGGTACTAATATGGCATTTCCACAATGCAGTGCGGGTGACCTGATTTTTTTTTTTTTTTTTGTGTGTGTGTGTGTGTGTCTACTGTGCACACAGACCCATTCTCTCATATGTAGGCCTACCAACCTTTTCACACTAAATTTAAAACCGCTAAAATTTAGGCGTAGAACTACGGCACAGACCCTGAGCTCAAACCCGTAGTACTACATTATGGACAGCAAAAGGGTTGAATTTTGAACCTTTGTCAGTTACTTATTCTTTAGATGGTGTTCAAGTACAGTTACAAAGTAATGACAGGCCTTGTTCAGGGCTGTATTGTGTGACGTATAACCTATGATAACAGGCTTTGTTCAGGGCTGTATCATGTGGAGTATAACCTATGATGATGATAATAATAATAATTTTATTTTGGCATGATACATGTTTTTACAAAGGAGTATAACAATTAGGTGTACATGCCAAAAGCCCCTTTATGTGCAGAGCACTTTGGGCTAATTTAAGATTAATTAGGCAATATTAGTGACAGGTCTTGTTCAGGGCTATATCAGGTGGAGTGTATCCTGTGATGACAGGTCTTGTTCAGGGCTGTATCATGTTTGATGCATCCTGTAATCATGTTGCAGGGTGCAACAAGGTCATTGCATGCAACTGCTGGGACGGGAGCGAGAGGCTCTCGCTGTCTACAATAGTGTGCTCAAGTCTAAGCCTGAAGATCCAGCTCTCCTTGCTATCATAAACAACAATTTAGTTTCCATTAATCGAGCCGCCAATGTGTTTGATTCCCGCAAGAGGATGAAGACTGCCATGGCACCTGGGCTGGAGCACAAGCTGACCAGCTACCAGCGCTCCACGATCAGCCTCAACCACTGCCTTCTTGCATACCACACCAATCAGGTAGTGTATAAAACTAATAAAACAATAATAATATTGATTATTCTGAGGGAGGAGTGTTAATGTTGCAGTTTTATAACTGTAGTGTAAGCATGCCTCTGGCAAGACAGTGATGGAGTGAATGATGATGAAAGTTTTTCTTTTTCGGGCCACCCTGCCTTGGTGGGAAGCAGCCGATGTGTTAATAAAAAATAAAAAAAATATTGATTACCACTATTCTGCAGGCAGGTAATTCAAGGGTGGATGAATTTGACTTTTTGTCAACCCAAGTTGATAATTATTTGATCATTTGAAGATTTTTCTTGAGATGACTTAATGAAGATATTAGGCACTACTGGCATACTAAGGCACTGTGTTTTTTGTTTTTTACTACATTTACCTGACATCATGTATGAATCAAAGGATTTTGCGGTGAAGTCACTGTAGAGATGGGTTCCTTGTTATTATAATACAACAAGGTTATTTACCATTTTTCAGTTTTCCTTTTTGAACCAGATAATATGGATGGGTTCTGTTTTCCCTAAGTGCAGTAACAATTTGTTATCTATTTACCATTTGCTGCAAGACTGTAGTTCCAGTGACAGTACTTTTCAGATTCAGATTATTTTATTTCTCTGTAAGGATTACAGTGTGTGGTTTACATTTTTTTTTTTTTTCCAACAAGTCGGCCATCTCCCACCAAGGCAGGGTGACCCAAAAAGAAAGAAAATCCCCAAAAAGAAAATACTTTCATCACCATTCAACACTTTCACCACGCTCATACATAATCACTGTCTTTGCAGAGGCGCTCAGATACGACAGCTGAGAATAGTCCCTCCCAGCTGTCACTATCCCAGACCCCTCCTTTAAAGTGCAGGCATTGTACTTCCCATTTCCAGGACTCAAGTCCAACTAAATCAATTAACTGGTTTCCCTGAATCCCTTCACAAAATGTTACCCTGCTCACACTCCAACAGCTCGCCAGGTCCCAAAAACCATTCGTCTCCATTCACTCCTATCTAACACGCTCACACATGCTTGCTGGAAGTCCAAGCCCCTCGCCCACAAAACCTCCTTTACCCCCTCCCTCCAACATTTTTGAGGACGACCCCTACCCCGCCTTCCTTTCCCTACATATTTATACGCTCTCCAAGTCATTCTACTTTGATCCATTCTCTCTAAATGACCAAACCACCTCAACAACCCCTCTTCAGCCCTCTGACAAATACTTTTAGTAACTCCACACCTTCTCCTAATTTCCACATTCCAAATTTTCTGCATAATATTTAGACCACACATTGCCCTTAGACAGGACATCTTCACTGCCTCCAGCCTCCTCCTCGCTGCAGCATTTGCAACCCATGCACCCATATAAGAGTGTTGGTACCACTATACTTTCGTACATTCCCTTTGCCTCCATGGATAACGTTTTTTGTCTCCACAGATACCTCAACGCACCACTCACCTTTTTTCCCTTCATCAATTCTGTGGTTAACTTCATCCTTCATAAACCCATCCGCTGACACGTCAACTCCCAAATATCTGAAAACATTTACTTTTTCCATAATCCCTCTCTCCAATGTGATATCCAATTTTTCTTTATTTAAATCGTTTGATACCCTCATCACCTTACTCTTATCTATGTTCACTTTCAACTTTCTACCTTTACACACCCTCCCAAACTCGTCCACTAACCTTTGCAACTTTTCTTTAGAATCTCCCATAAGCACAGTAACATCAGCAAAAAGTAACTGTGTCAACTCCCATTTTGCATTTAATTCCCCATAATTTAATCCCACCCCTCTCCCCAACACCCTAGCATTTACTTCTTTTACAACCCCATCTATAAATATATTAAACAACCATGGTGACATTACACATCCATTGTCTAAGACCTACTTTTACCGGGAAGTAATCTCCCTCTCTCCTACACACCCTAACCTGAGCCTCACTATCCTCATAAAAACTCTTTACAGCCTTCAGTAACTTACTACCTATTCCATACACTTGCAACATTTGCCACATTGCTCCCCTATCATTTATAAGACATTTATAAGACAATAATTACAAAGATGGCCATTAGCATGCCTAGCATGCCTGGGCATGCTAGGCATTTCAGGCAGACTACTACTAGTTTTTAATCTATATTACAAATTACAAATTAATACAAATTTCAAATGATTAACCATTTCAGGGTCCAAGGCCATTTTTGGAAGGTGTGCGCCAGTGTCCAAGAATTTAAAAAAAAAATTCTTATTTTTTTCTTATGAAATGGTAGAGAATCTTTTTCTGAAGATATTAAAACAAAAAGTACGAAATTTGATTGAAAATTGACGAAATTATGCTCTCGCAAATTTTGATGCATCAGCGATATTTATGCATCGGTGATTTTGCCAACTTTGACCCATTTTAGGCCAATTATATTATTCCAGTCGACCAAATTCTTTGCTATTTCACTAGTATTACTTCTATTCTATCGATTGAGCACAAGAAATCGCCCAGTCAACTGTTTCAACTACAAAATAAAGTGATTGGAAATTGGTAATTTAGCCAATTTAACTCAAAGTTCAAAGTATTCTAATTTCAAAATAGGGTGCAGAATAAACAATGCAGGCATTCCTGGCACTAAACTAACATTTCCTCTGTTCATTAGTTACGTTTTCAGTCTTTACAAATGAATTCCATTTTTATTTTTTATTCACATAATGAATTTTTATTCAAACCAAAAAATGGAAGATTTACTCTTATGCAATATTGTAATAATTGTACAAATAATATCACCACATTTGTGAACGTATATTAGACCCACCAGCTGGCGCATATTAGACGTGTGAGGTCATTTGTTTACTCTTGAACATTGGCAAAAAATTAACATTTCCGCTATTTTGAGCTCAGTTTCAAGCCATTTCCAATACTAAAACTAATCAAAATCATCTCTATATATGTAATATATCTTCCATTCTATCAAATGAGATCAAGAAATCGCAAATACAACTATAAAAAGTATACAAAAAAACACTGCAAAGTCGCTGTTTTAATCGAAAATTACGGTTTCAGTTTTTTTCTTCCATTATGCACTGTGTGCTGCAGGATTTGTTTTATGTGGTGCACACTTACCACATCGATGTATTCTCTCATATCCACACCCAAATTTACCGCTCACAGCTTATCTGAGTGAGCTGAGCTCATGACGTAGAACTACGGCACGGACCCTGAAAGGGTTAAATAGATTACAATAGTGAGGTATTTCAGAATATTTAGATTGTATTACAAATTACAAATGAATACAAATTTCAAATGATTAACTAGATTTACAATAGCTATATCCTCTGGGTCTTTACCTCAGACTAGGAGAGCATTCTCATCTGTATATAAAAAAGAGTTTGCATTCAACTCTAGTGGGTACATCATTTACATAGAGTAGGGAGGCCCCAAGATACAGGTTAGGTTAGGTAAAGTTTGTCAGGAAACAGGACAAGTGTTACCTGACGTGGGTCTTGGTCATATGATGACCCGCATTTGGAGTTTTTGGTCATCTAACCAAGGCCTTCTGGTGGCTAATCCATCCACCCCTTTAAAAATTGTGGTATGGATTATAACCATTTTACATTAATTAACCCTTTCGGGGTTTTGGTCGTACTAGTACAGCTTACGCCCTGGGGTTATTGACGTACTAGTACGCCTAAATTCTAGCGCCCTCAAATCAAGCAGAAACAGACTGTTAGGCCTAGATGTGATAGAATGGGTCTGTGTGGTCAGTATGCGCAGTATAAAAAAATTCCTGCACCACACAGTGCATAATGAGGGGAAAAAAAACCTGTGTTTTTGGTTTAAAACAGCGACTTTGTAGTCATTTTCGTATGGTATTTATGCTTGTATTCTCGTTTTCTTAGTCTCATTTTATAGAATAGATGATATATTACAGAAATAGAGATAATTTTGACTGGTTTCACGATGACAAGTACCTTGAAACTGAGCGCAAATTAGCAAAAATGTTCGATTTTGGCCGATGTTCAAGAGTAAACAAATCACACCATGCGTCCAATACACATCAACTGGAGAGTCTAATATTCTTGCACAAGTGCGCTGATATTATTTATACCATTTTTACAATGATGCAGTTGTATACATAACAGTAAATCTTCTATTTTTTTGTGAGAAGAAAAATTCAAAATGGAAAGCAAAAGTAATGTAAGAGGGGGCTGGAGACGAGACTAATGAACAGAAAAGATGTTATTTTAGTGCCAGGAATGTCTACATTGTTTATTATGGACCCTATTTTGAAATTGGCATCGTTTGAAATTTGTGTGAAATTGGCCAAATTGCCATTTTCTGACCACTATTTTGGGTAGTTGAAATTGGTAAATAGGCAGTTTCTTGTACTCAGTCGATAGAAGAAATGGAGTTCTAGCGAAATAGCTATAATTTTAGTAGACTGAAACATTGGAATTTGCCGAAAATAGGGCTCAAAGTGGGCGAAATCGCCGATGCGTAAATGTCATGGATACTGCTAAGTTCGCGAAAGCATAATTCCGTTAGTTTTCGATCAAATTTCATAATTTTTGTGGCGTTATGATCGGAAAAAGATTCTCTTATCATTTCATAAGAAAAAATAATTTTTTTTTTTAAATTCTTGGACCCTGAAAACGAGTTTCGTAGAGGGTCCTTGGACCCACAAAGGGTTAACCCAAGATATAGTCAGCTCTTCGTAAATGTGATTGAAAAGTGCATTTAACCCTTAAACTGTCCACACGTAGATCTACGTTCACTCGCGCACTGCTCCGAATATTTTGAAAAAAAAAAAAATCGTTTTTTTTTTAAAAAATGAAGAGCGCATTTTTATAAACAGGATAGGCTAAAAAAAAAATTTTTAGGGCCAGTACTTACCGAGATATAAGCCCTACAAGTTGGTGCTGGATGCTCACCTGACGGCAACAACAAGTCCTGCCGCTTGCAGAAGTAATGCCGATATACTTTTTTTTCTAGTTTTTAATTTATTTTATACAATTTTTATGTTCTGGTAATTACAATTTATAATAGTTCTTGTGATTTCATAGCCAATCTTTGTTCTAACACTAATATTAGGTACTGAAATAGTACTCAAATAGTCACAATGACACCAACAGGTGAACAATTTCACCTGCCTTGGTCATTTACTATTGTCTATAAATATATACAAAGTATTTATAGGTCCCAGCAATGTTTTAGACATCCTGGAGTATATATGAAACTCCTTGAAGAATGGTGTTATGACAATTGTCAGATAACTACTGATAAGACAGTGACATTGATGAATGAATGTGTGCCAGGAACCCTTGCTTTGTTTTCACTGTCTGTATCTGTCTATCTATCTATCTGTCTATCTATCTATCTGTCTATCTATCTATCTGTCTATCTATCTATCTGTCTATCTATCTGTCTGTCTATCTGTCTATCTGTTTGTCTATCTATCTGTCTATCTGTTTCTCTATCTATCTGTCTATCTATCTGTCTATCTGTCTATCTGTCTATCTATCTGTCTATCTGTCTATCTATGTTTCTATCTATCTGTCTAGCTCGGCTTATCTGTCTTTGTTTGCCTGCCTATGTGTGCCTGGAGTATAATATGAAACTCCTTGACTAATGGTGTTATGACAAGTGTCAGATAACACTGACAGCCCAATGACATTGATGAATGAATGTGCGCAGGGAACCCTCGCTTTGTTTTCACTGTATCTGTCTATCTATCTGTCCATCTGTCTATCTGTCTGTGTCTCTGTCTAGCTCTGCTTATCTGTCTTTCTGTCTGCCTGTGTGTGCCTGGAGTATATGAAACTCCTTGAAGAATGGTGTTATGACAAGTGTCAGATAACACTGACAGCCCAATGACATTGATGAATGGGAGCAGGAACCCTCTCCTTGTTTCCACTGTCTATCTGTCTGTCTGTCTAGCTCTGCTTATCTGTCTTTCCGTCTGCCTGTGTGTGTATCTTTCCGTCTGCCTGTGTGTGTGTGTGTCTTTCCGTCTGCTTGTCTCAGTCTGAGTGCGGCTCGTAAGCCAACAGGTATTATACGCGATGCAGAAGTGACAATGTGACAATGCGTATTACTTGCCAGTCATGTGTATTATGTCTTATATATACAAGTATTGTATAGGACTTTGCCTGGATTTTTTAGGTTATCCTAAATAATTTACACTATGTATAATAACTGTACTTATGTGTACATGTGAGAGAGATATTACAGATATATATAGATAGACAGATATAGACAGATACAGAGATATAGGACAGATAGATATAGACAGATATAGACAGAGATATAGACAGATATAGACAGATATAGACAGAGATATAGACAGATATAGACACAGAGACAGCCAGAGACAGCCAAAGCCAGCCTGCCGAATATATAAGAACGTAAAAGAAGGAACACTGCTGAAGGCCTACTGGCCCATGCAAGGCAAGTCCATGTCACCCCCCAGCTTAGACCAATGACCCACCTAGTCAGGTCACATCCTCTGAAGGAAGGAGCACAGCATCAGACCACAAGCTAGTCAGGTCCAACTCACACCCACCCACAGCCACTCATGTATTTATCGAACCTATTTTTACTTTCCTCTTATAAGGGGAGTGTTAATGCGACATGACATCAGTGAATCCATGGTGTTTGCCACATTATTTGCTCCAGCTGGCACTCAATTGAACTAGTGCTCCCACAAGGTACTAAGTGGTCCCAGATTTTTTTAATACTGCGCACACTGAGGGCGCAGACCCATTCTCTCATGTCTAGGCGACTCAGGCCAATTGCACTAAATTTGAAGGAATGAAAAATAAAACGTTGATCTACGTTCGGAGCAGTACGCGTACAAACGTATATCTACGTTTGGACAGTTTAAGGGTTAAACTTTAAATATCTTTCTATGAACTATTCAATTTCAAATGCATTATTCTTTTTCCATTGCCTTTATGAAAAATTGCACTGTATAGAGGAGCCTTTAAGAGAGTTAACTGTACTGTCTTGTGGAACATCATGTTATAAACAGGGCTTCTGATACTGTATTATTGACCCTGATAATTTGTATACTGTTGAACCAGAAACCTGTTAAATTTTTTGCTATCTTGATGAATTGATTATCTTTTTTCTCATGACATTGTAAGATCACATGTAAATCTTATCAAGTTCTTTTACTTTCGACATACACTTACCTATGCTTTCTTAATAGTTATTTATCTTATGATACTCCCTTTTTAACCTAGGAGGCCTCATTTCAGACTAGGCTGTGTGAAAATAAAATTGCTAGTAAAGGAAAAGCAATTGATCAACAAACAAAGAGAGATAGTAGAGGGCAACAAGTGACTAGCTCCCTTAAGGTTTACTATACAAATAGTAGGAGTCTAAGAAATAAGATAGATGAGCTAAGATTACTTGCAAGTGCAGGTAATATAGATTTTTTTTTTTTTTTTTCAACAAGTCGGCCGTCTCCCACCGAGGCAGGGTGACCCAAAAAGAAAGAAAATCCCCAAAAAGAAAATACTTTCATCATCATTCAACACTTTCACCACACTCATACATAATCACTGTCTTTGCAGAGGAGCTCAGATACGACAGCTGAGAAAAGTCCCTCCCAGCTGTCACTATCTCAGACCCCTCCTTTAAAGTGCAGGCATTGTACTTCCCATTTCCAGGACTCAAGTCCAACTAAATCAATTAACTGGTTTCCCTGAATCCCTTCACAAAATGTTACCCTGCTCACACTCCAACAGATCGTCATGTCCCAAAACCATTCGTCTCCATTCACTCCTATCTAACACGCTCACACATGCTTGCTGGAAGTCCAAGCCCCCGCCCACAAAACCTCCTTTACCCTTCCTCCAACCTTTTCTAGGACGACCCTACCCCGCCTTCCTTTCCCTACAGATTTATACGCTCTCCAAGTCATTCTACTTTGATCCATTCTCTCTAAATGACCAAACCACCTCAACAACCCTCTTCAGCCCTCTGACAAATACTTTTAGTAACTCCACACCTTCTCCTAATTTCCACATTCCGAATTTTCTGCATAATATTTACACCACACATTGCCCTTAGACAGGACATCTCCACTGCCTCCAGCCTCCTCCTCGCTGCAGCATTTGCAACCCATGCTTCACACCCATATAAGAGTGTTGGTACCACTATACTTTCGTACATTCCTTCTTAGCCTCCATGGATAACGTTTTTGTCTCCACAGATACCTCAATGCACCACTCACCTTTTTTCCTTCATCAATTCTATGGTTAACCTCATCCTTCATAAACCCATCCGCTGACACGTCAACACCCAAATATCTGAAAACATTTACTTCTTCCATAATCCCTCTCTCCAATGTGATATCCAATTTTTCTTTATTTAAATCGTTTGATACCCTCATCACCTTACTCTTATCTATGTTCACTTTTAACTTTCTACCTTTACACACTCTCCAAACTCGTCCACTAACCTTTGCAACTTTTCTTTAGAATCTCCATAAGCACAGTATCATCAGCAAAAAGTAACTGTGTCAACTCCCATTTTGTATTTAATTCTCCATAATTTAATCCCACCCTCTCCCCAACACCCTAGCATTTACTTCTTTACAACCCCATCTCTAAATATATTAAACAACCATGGTGACATTACACATCCCTGTCTAAGACCTACTTTTACTGGGAAGTAATCTCCTCTCTCCTACACACCCTAACCTGAGCCTCACTATCCTCATAAAAACTCTTTACAGCCTTCAGTAACTTACTACCTATTCCATACACTTGCAACATTTGCCACATTGCTCCCCTATCCACTCTATCATATGCCTTTTCTAAATCCATAAATGCAATAAAAACTTCTCTACCTTTATCTAAATACTGTTCACATATATGCTTCACTGTAAACACTTGATCTACACATCCCCTACCCACTCTAAAGCCTCCTTGCTCATCTGCAATCCTACTCTCTGTCTTACCTCTAATTCTTTCAATAATAACCCTGCCATACACTTTACCTGGTATACTCAGTAAACTTATTCCCCTATAATTTTTACACTCTCTTTATCCCCTTCCCTTTATATAAAGGAACTATACATGCTCTCTGCCAATCCCTAGGTACCTTCCCTCTTTCATACATTTATTAAACAAAAATACCAACCACTCCAGCACTATATCCCCCTGCTTTTAACATTTCTGTCATGATTCCGTCAATTTCAGCTGCTTTACCCCTTTCATTCTACGTAATGCCTCACGCACCTCCCCCACACTCACATCCTGCTCTTCTTCACTCCTAAACGATGTTGTACCTCCCTGGCCAGTACATGAAATTACCGCTCCCTTTTTCATCGACATTTAAAAGTTCCTCAAAATATTCCCGCCATCTACCCAATACCTCCAGCTCCCCATCTACTAACTCCCCTACTCTGTTTTTAACTGACAAATCCATTCGTTCCCTAGGCTTTCTTACCTTGTTTATCTCACTCCAAAATTTTTTCTTGTTTTCAGCAAAATTTCTTGACAGAGCCTCTCCCATTCTTTCATCCGCTCTTCTTTTGCACTCTCTCACAACTCTCTTCACCTTTCTTTTACTCTCCACATACTCTGCTCTTCTATTAACACTTCTGTTTTGTAAAAACCTCTCATAAGCTACCTTTTTCTCTTTTATCACACCCTTTACTTCTTCATTCCACCACTCCTCTTTCCTCCTGCACCCACCCTCCTATAGCCACAAACTTCTGCCCCACATTCTAATACTGCAAATAGTAGGAGTCTAAGAAAGAAGATAGATGAACTAAGATTACTTGCAAGTGCAGGTAATATAGATATTATTGCTATAACAGAGACCTGGTTCAACCTGAAAGATAGAGAAATGCCTTCCGAGTGCAACATACAGGGTTATAAACTATTCCACACTGATAGGGTCAACAGGAAGAGTGGTGGAGTGGCGATGTATGTCATAGATAATTTAAATTGTTGTGTTAGACAAGATATAAGATTAGAAACATCGGACACAGAATCTGTTTGGTTACAGTTTCTCGATGGTCGTGAAAAATTAATTTTGGGTGTGATTTACAGGCCCCCAAGCCTGGATAGGGAGCGCAGTAAGCTGCTATGGGACGAAATTCATAAGGCGTCTAGATATGAAAATGTTGTGTTAATGGGAGATTTTAACTTTAGACAAATTGATTGGTACAATGTGACAGGTAATCTTGAGTCTAGTGACTTTCTTGATAAGGTTCAAGATTGTTTTTTAAAACAGTTTGTGACAGAACCAACTAGAGGTAGCAACTTACTTGATTTGGTTCTTGCCAACAAAGAATCACTAATTAATAATCTTGAGGTTAATGAAGAGCTTGGGGAAAGCAATCACAAATCACTTAGTTTCAATATATCATGGAATTACCCAGGTAACTGTAATCAAGTCCCTGTTCCAGACTTTTGCGTAGCCAATTTCATGGGGCTGAGAAATTACCTAGGTGGGGTAAATTGGGATGACCTGACTATGGATCAGGTAGGTGGTTTTGGTTGCCAATATGACATATTCCAGAGCGTAGTTCTAGCTGCCCAGACAACTTTTGTTCCGAGTAGGGAAATTAGATTTAACAAAAATGATCCTAAATGGATGAACAATAGATTAAAACATCTCATTGGTCAAAAGAGAGGCATATATAGGCGTATCAAAAGAGGGGATGAACAGATAAGAAATCAATATTTTCAATTAAAGAGAGAAATGAAAAAAGGAATAAGAAAAGCAAAAAGGGATTATGAGGCTAAGGTCGCAAGGGATTCGAAGACTAACCCAAAAGGGTTCTTTCAGGTATACAGAAGTAAGATTAGGGACAAGATAGGCCCACTTAAGAGTAACTCAGGACAGATCACGGACAGTGATAAGGATATGTGTGAAATTTTCAATACTTACTTCCTCTCAGTTTTTACTCAGGAAGATACGAGTGGAATACCAGAAATAATAAATTATGTTGAACAGGAAGATAATAGACTATGCTCGATTGGGGTAACTAGTGACATGGTCCTCAGACAAATAGAGAAATTAAAACCTAACAAATCCCCAGGCCCTGATGAACTGTTTGCAAGAGTTTTAAAGGAATGTAAAGAGGAACTTAGCAAACCTCTGGCATATCTTTTCAATATATCACTACAAACTGGCATAGTGCCAGACAAGTGGAAAAGGGCAAATGTAATACCTATTTACAAGGCAGGTGACAGGTCCTTAGCTTCGAACTATAGACCAATAAGCCTTACCTCCATAGTTGGTAAATTTATGGAATCAATAATTGCCGAGGCAATTCGTAGCCATCTTGAAAAGCATAAATTGATTAATGAATCTCAACACGGTTTTACTAAGGGGCGTTCCTGTCTTACGAATTTACTAACTTTTTTCACTAAGGTGTTTGAGGAGGTAGATCATGGTAATGAATATGATATTGTGTATATGGACTTCAGTAAGGCATTCGATAAAGTTCCACATCAGAGGCTACTGAGGAAACTTAAGGCACATGGAATAGGAGGTGAAATTTTTTCCTGGGTAGAGGCATGGTTGACAAATAGGCAGAAGAGAGTTTGCATAAATGGAGAGATATCAGAATGGGGGCATGTCTCAAGCGGTGTTCCACAGGGGTCAGTTTTGGGCCCCCTCTTGTTTACAATTTACATAAACGACATAGATGAGGGAATACATAGCAACATAAGCAAATTTGCTGATGACACCAAAATAGGCTGGTAACTATGATATTACTTAACTACTTGATAATACAGGAGGGACCTGCTTTACAGTGCTTCGCTTTACAGTGTTTCTATAATGCAGCGGTTTTCAGTTACACATTCTTCATTTATTCAGACTTCCTACAGTAAATATATTCACCACTAAGTGCAAAAATATTTTAAGGTAAATTGTGTATGTACTATATATGCATTTTTAAGGCCTAGCTCTATTGCTCACTTAATATGATACTGTAATCATTTTTAATTTATCTCTTCAAAAGGTGTAGTGTCTGATATGTGGAAGATGGTCAATGTAATTCCTATTTTTAAAGCAGAGGACAAGTCACTACCGTCAAATTACCGCCCAATAAGCCTGACCTTAATTGTAGGCAAATTACTAGTCAATTATAGCTGATATTATAAGAAGCCATCTAGATAACCATAATTTGATTAATGATACTCAGCATGGATTCACGAGGGGCCGTTCCTGTCTATCTAATTTATTAACCCTCTTCAGTAAAGCTTTTGAGGCTGTTCATCACAATAAAGAATTCGATATTGTTTATTTAGATTTTAGTAAGGCTTTTGGTGTCGTAAAATTTTTGAAAAAAAATTATTTTTTCTTATGAAATGATAGAGAATCTTTTCCCGATGGTAATGACACCAAAGGTACGAAATTTGATGGAAAATTTACGGAATTACGCTCTTGCGAACTTAATGATCTCTGCGATTTATACGCATCGTCGATTTCGCCGACTTTGAGCCCTATTTTCGGCCAATTCCATTGTTCCAGTCGACCAAACTCATAGCTATTTCTTTAGAACTCCATTTGTTCTATTGATTGAGTACAAGAAACCGCCAAAAAAACGATTGCAACTACCCAATAAAAAAGATGTCAATTTCAAAATAAGGTCTAGAATAAACAATGCAGACTTTCCTGGCACTAAAATAAGATTTTCTCTGTTCAATAGTCACGCTTTTAGGCCCCTCTTATATTACTCTTGCTTTCTATTTTGATTTTTATTCACACAAAAAAATAGAAGATTTATTGTTATGCAGACTACTGCATTATTGTAAAAATGGTATAAATAATATCAGTGCACTTGTGAAAGAATATTAGACTCACCAGTTGACGTGTATTGAACGCGTGGCATGATGTGATTTGTTTACTCTTGAACGTTGGCAAAAATCTAACATTTCTGCTATTTTTGAACTCAATTTCAAGGTCGTTTTCATCATGAAACTAATCAAAATCACCTCTATTTCTGTAATATGTTTTCTATTCTATCATATGAGACCACGAAAAAGAGAATACAATCATAAATACTATACGAAAATACACCTCAAAGTTGGCGTCTTAATCCAAAAATATGTTCAGTTTTTTTTCTCTCATTATGCACTGCGTGCTGCAGGATTTCTTTTATACAGCGCACACTGACCACACAGATCCATTCTTTCACATGTGGGCCTACCAGCTTTCTCCCACTTGATTTGAAGCCGCTAGAATTTTTGAGTATACAGTGGTCCCTCGGTTTTCGCCGAAAATTCGTTCCAGAATGCTGCTTAAGTGTCATTACCGAACGAATTTACTTCCTTAAGAAATAATGTCACATAGGTTAGTCTATTTCAGACCCCAAAAAATATACTTGCAAAAGCACTTACGAAAATACACTTACATAAAGGTGTAAGTTTGGAGATGCACGAAAACCGAGGGACCACTGTATATACGTCAGAAACAGTGGCTCGTAAGACGTATATATATGACCAAAACAGTCAAAGGGTTAAAGAAAGTAGCAACTCATGGCATTGGAGCAAAAGTGCTGCCATGGATCAAGTCATGGCTCACCAATAGGAAGCAGAGAGTGTGCATAAATGGGGTTAAATCCGAGTGGGGATCTGTAACAAGTGGCGTTCCACAGGGATCAGTCTTGGGCCCATTGGTGTTTATAATATATATCAGTGACCTTGATGAGGGAATTACTAGTGATATGAGCAAATTCGCCGATTACATGAAGATACCTCTTTAAGGGGGCTCCTTGTCGTGGTAAAGAGGCTATCGGTCTGAGGAATTGGACCTCTTGGTCTTCTTCCTCAGACCGAACCTAATTACCCCCCAATCCTCCCTTCCCTTTCCCATCTTCCCCATCCTCCCTTTTCCCTTTCCTCCTCCTCCTCCTCATCCCTCCCTTATTTCCTTCCCATTTTTCTCCTGGGAGCTTCTCTCCACAGGCATTCTAGTTCCTAGGTAGGGGGAAGGGTACCGTGGTCTTCCCCTTTCCGTTGAGGTTCTTGGCGGTGGTGTAGTTTGCCGTGGAATCTGGATCGCCCGGGGATGCCCCTCCCTCTCCGGTCTCCCAGGGGGTGGCTTTGGGTATCTTTCAGGCGACGGGTGTATCTCTAGAGGCCACCTTTCAGATTCCAGGGGTGGTGACCGAAGGAGGTATGCTTTGTGGCAGATATCCGGCCACCCTCTCATTTGTCCGCCGAGGTAGCTCGGTGGATGTGAGGTTGCTATCCCGGATCGCTGGTTAACTGGCGTGAAGGGTAGGGTATGGCACGGGTTCCATGCAGCATCTGCCCTACTTGCGGTGTTGAGGTCCTCTTGGGCGCGGAGGGTGATTTACGCCCC
>WNWK01007080.1:82500-98055 GCA_009830355.1 Cherax destructor | reverse complement strand
GAGGGCTACTTGACGTTGATGATAGGGCTACTTGACGTTGATGGAGGGCTGCTTGACGTTGGTGAGATTGCTACTTGACGTGGATGAGAGGGCTACTTGACGTTGATGAGAGGGCTACTTGATGTTGATTAGAGGGCTACTTTATGTTGATGAGAGGGCTGCTTGACGTTGATGAGAGGGCTACTTTATGTTGATGAGAGGGCTACTTGATGTTGATGAGAGGGCTACTTGATGTTGATGAAAGGGCTGCATGACGTTGATGAGAGGCTACTTGATGTTGATTAGAGGGCTACTTTATGTTGATAAAAGGGGGTACTTGACGTTGATGAGAGGGCCACTTAATATTGATGAGAGGAGTGGTCACTTGATGTTGATGAGAGGGGTCACTTGATGTTGATGAGAGGGGGTCACTTAATGTTGATGAGAGGGCTACTTAATGTTGATGAGAGGGTCACTTAATGGTGATGAGAGGGTCACTTAATGGTGATGAGAGGGTCACTTAATGGTGATGAGAGGGTCACTTAATGGTGATGAGAGGGTCACTTAATGGTGATGAGAGGGTCACTTGATGTTGAAGAATAGGGGGCCACTTGACTACAGGCATTGGATCTACATTCCTATTCTGGTATTGAATCTGAATACCTCGAATTCTTTATGGCACTGTATTGCCCCTACGGGTTTAATTGTAATGTAATACTTGTAATGTAATATAATTTTAATTACGGTAATTTTAATTACATATTTTACGTCTAGCATTGCCCTCCGCTGATGCAGTTCTCTTGGGCAATCAGAACGATTTGAAGAGGATCAAACAGAAGATCAAGCAACTTAAATTCCCATGATTCCTTGTAGCTGCTGACGTAGTGTTGGAATTTCTGAGATATGCACCCTCATATAATACCCCAAGACTAAAGGAGTTTTACAGTGTCCTGAGGACAGTATTAACAAGAGTACTCAATGTTACTCTAGGAGACAGGCAGTGGGACTAAATTAAATTGACAATCAGGCTATGAGGCAGAGGTGTGTCTGCCTAGCATCATAGATAGCGCTTCCTGTATTCCTATCTCCACGAGTTCCGTCCAGCAACACGCGGAGATATGAATGAACATTATATTGATGGAGTAAAGTTCAGGAATGCATTAGGCTCCTCAAAGACAACTTTCCCTAACATATATACAAAGTCGCACTGGGATAGCCTGATAGTGGAAAATATAACCTCAGTGATGTTTGAGAGCTTATCGGGGAAGGGCAGGGCTCTCCTCCTGCTAATGAGAGTTCCTGATACAGGGGATTTTCTTTTGACAATCCCCAGCTGGTATTGCACTTGGCCTTGCTTGCCTGTCCTCGCCGAAGAGAGTCGTTTCTGCAGCAGTACATCAGGGCATCGAGTCGGCTACTGTGGTTTGTTTACCAATATCATGAAGGGGCTAACAACATCTTCAAGAGACGCCTTGTAACAGCTGGATGTCCAGCAACACGGGAGCCGCCTCAGGAACTAATTAGGTGAGTTAACTGTAGGTACTTGCAGGTTATCTGTTGCCCCTTCCAGAGGTCACCTGCATTCCCTTGGCGCAATCTCAGATTAACCTCATCTATCAGGCTGTTGGTGCCTGCCACCTGGAGTACAGCATATGCACCATAGCCCGGCTCATCAGGAACTAATTTGAGGAATTTATCGAGTTCCCTTCAAAAACCGCTTGTAGGTTTCCCTGGCAAATCAAATGACAACCTAAAAGGTCCTGATGGAATTATCCTGCAAACTTGGACAGATGGCAAGCAGGTGGTGCGGGACTACACACGTGTCCACACTGGCTGATGCCTATCTTCAGTACACCTGGAATGAGGAGGTGCAGTTGACAGTTTGAGAGGGTAGAGTCCTCAGACTCCCAGGCCAGATGGTTCTAATAGAATTCATGCAAATAGGTATATTTCAATACATCATAGTGAGGTTAGCATGGGAGCCACAGTGACCACAAATGCAGTTTTTTAAAGATGGCGTCCACACCAGTATAACTGTGCCGTGCTCTAGCTCAAGTCTCTTCAAAGCCGCCATCATGACTCACGGAATCGTAATAACGATTGTATGCAGAAGTGTTTTTATTATTTCGTGAGACGGAAATCTGCAGAGAGTTGTCATCAGTGGAGGAACTACCGTTGTCACGTGACAGCTTAACGGCAGCCTCTTACACGTTTTGCCTCTCGCATGGTTGCTCTTATTTTATTTTCCTCATGAACAGGAAAAATGTCAGATAAATCTTACAATAAAATACATTCACTATCAAGAATATAAAGGCATAATACCGTGACTGAAACAATAATGGTCCAAGTCGGACCGAAACGTCGCCATAAGTTACAGTCTCGTATGTGTGGGTTATTTGTGTATACATGAACTTAACATGTCCCACATTTTTCATCAGTTCTTATTTCCGCAATATTACTTTTATAATGATTTGTGACGTGACGATGATCACTCATACTGTGGGCGGCATGATTTGTGGCGTGACGATGATCACTTATACTGTGGGCGGTATGATTTGTGGCGTGACGATGATCACTTATACTGTGGGCGGCATGATTTGTGGCGTGACGATGATCACTCATACTGTGGGCGGCATGATTTGTGGCGTGACGATGATCACTCATACTGTGGGCGGCATGATTTGTGGCGTGACGATGATCACTCATACTGTGGGCGGCATGATTTGTGGCGTGACGATGATCACTCATACTATGGGCGGCATGATTTGTGGCGTGACGATGATCACTCATACTGTGGGCGGCATGATTTGTGGCGTGTTTACCTCCTCCCTGATGCGCAGGACCTTCGTCTTTGATGCTCTCCACACAATAATGGTCACTTGAGGCTGTCTCACCTTGACACCAACCCTACCACCTTGACACCAACCCTACCACCTTGACACCAACCCTACCACCTTGACACCAACCCTACCACCTTGACACCAACCCTACCACCTTGACACCAACCCTACCACCTTGACACCAACCCTACCACCTTGACACCAACCCTACCACCTTGACACCAACCCTACCACCTTGACACCAACCCTACCACCTTGACACCATCCCTACCACCTTGACCCCAACCCTACATCCTTGACACCAACCCTAACACCTTGACACCATCCCTACCACCTTGACACCAACCCTACCACCTTGACACCATCCCTACATCCTTGACACCAACCCTACCACCTTGACACCAACCCTACAACCTTGACACCAACCCTACCACCTTGACACCAATACTACCACCTTGACACCAACCCTACCACCTTGACACCAACTCTACCACCTTGACACTAACACTACCACCTTGACACTAACACTACCACTTTGACACTTACACTACCACCTTGACACCAACCCTATCATTTTGACACCAATACTACCACCTTGACACTAACACTACCACCTTGACACCAACCCTACCACCTTGACACCAACCCTACCACCTTGACACCAACCCTACCACTTGACACCAATACTACCACCTTGACACCAACCCTACCACCTTGACACCTAACCTTACCACCTTGACACTCACCTACCACCTTGACACCAACCCTACCACCTTGACACCAACCCTTCCACCTTGACACCAACCCTACTACCTTGACACCAACCTTACCACCTTGACACCAACCCTACCACCTTGACACCAACCCTACCACCTTGACACTAACACTACCACCTTGATACCTACCACCTTGACACAACCTACCACCTTGACACCAACCCTACCACCTTGACACCAACACTACCACCTTGACACCAACCCCACCACCTTGACACCAACCCTACCACCTTCACACCAACCCTACCACCTTGACACTAACACTACCACCTTGATCACTAACCTACCACCTTGACACCAACCCTTCCACCTTGACACCAACCCTACCACCTGACACCAACCCTACCACCTTGACACCTAACCTACCACCTTGACATCAACCCTACCACCTTGACACTAAGACTACCACCTTGACACCAACCCTACCACCTTGACACTAAGACTACCACCTTGACACGAACCCTACCACCTTGACACCATCCCTACCACCTTGACACCAACCCTACCACCTTGACACCAACCCTACCACCTTGACACCAACCCTACCACCTTGACACCAACCCTACCACCTTGACACCAACCCTACCACCTTGACACCAACCCTACCACCTTGACACCATCCCTACCACCTTGACACCAACCCTACCACCTTGACACCAACCCTACCACCTTGACACCATCCCTACCACCCTGACACCAACCCTACCACCTTGACACTAATACTACCACCTTGACACCAACCCTACCACCTTGACACCAACCCTACCATCTTGACACCAACACTACCACCTTGACACCAACCCTACCACCTTACACCAACCCTACCACCTTGACACCAACCCTACCACCTTGACACCAACCCTACCACCTTGACACCAACCCTACCACCTTGACACCAACCCTACCACCTTGACACTAACACTACCACCTTGACACCAACCCTACCACCTTGACACTAACACTACCACCTTGACACCAACCCTACCACCTTGACACCAACCCTACCACCTTGACACCAACCCTACCACTTGACACCAACCTCCACCTTGACACCACACCTTGAAAAAAAAAAAAAAAAAAAAAACACCAACCCTACCACCTTGACACCAATACTACCACCTTGACACCAACCCTACCACCTTGACACCAACCCTACCACCTTGACACTCACACTACCACCTTGACACCAACCCTACCACCTTGACACCAACCCTTCCACCTTGACACCAACCCTACTACCTTGACACCAACCTTACCACCTTGACACCAACCCTACCACCTTGACACCAACCCTACCACCTTGACACTAACACTACCACCTTGATACTAACACTTTGACACTAACACTACCACCTTGACACCAACCCTACCACCTTGACACCAACACTACCACCTTGACACCAACCCTACCACCTTGACACCAACCCTACCACCTTGACACCAACCCTACTACCTTGACACTAACACTACCACCCTGATACTAACACTACCACCTTGACACCAACCCTTCCACCTTGACACCAACCCTACCACCTGGACACCAACCCTACCACCTTGACACTAAGACTACCACCTTGACATCAACCCTACCACCTTGACACTAACATTACCACCTTGACACTAACACTACCACTTTGACACTAACACTACCACCTTGACACCAACCCTACCATTTTGACACCAAAACTACCACCTTGACACTAACACTACCACCTTGACACCAACCCTACCACCTTGACACCAACCCTACCACCTTGACACCAACCCTACCACCTTGACACCAATACTACCACTTTGACACCAACCCTACCACCTTGACACCAACCTTACCACCTTGACACTCACTCTACCACCTTGACACCAACCCTACCACCTTGACACCAACCCTTCCACCTTGACACCAACCCTACTACCTTGACACCAACCCTACCACCTTGACACTAACACTACCACCTTGACACCAACCCTACCACTTTGACACTAACACTACCACCTTGACACTAACACTTTGACACTAACACTACCACCTTGACACTCACTCTACCACCTTGACACCAACCCTACCACCTTGACACCAACCCTTCCACCTTGACACCAACCCTACTACCTTGACACCAACCCTACCACCTTGACACTAACACTACCACCTTGACACCAACCCTACCACCTTGACACTAACACTACCACCTTGACACCAACCCTACCACTTTGACACTAACACTACCACCTTGACACTAACACTTTGACACTAACACTACCACCTTGACACTCACTCTACCACCTTGACACCAACCCTACCACCTTGACACCAACCCTTCCACCTTGACACCAACCCTACTACCTTGACACCAACCCTACCACCTTGACACTAACACTACCACCTTGACACCAACCCTACCACTTTGACACTAACACTACCACCTTGACACTAACACTTTGACACTAACACTACCACCTTGACACCAACCCTACCACCTTGACACCAACCCTACCACCTTGACACTAACACTACCACCCTGACACTAACACTACCACCTTGACACCAACCCTACCACCTTGACACTAACACTACCACCTTGACACTAACACTACCACCTTGACACCAACCCTACCACTTTGACACTAACACTACCACCTTGACACTAACACTACCACTTTGACACTAACACTACCAACTTGACACCAAACCTACCACCTTGACACCAACCCTACCACCTTGACACTAACACTACCACCTTGACACCAACCCTACCACCTTGACACTAACACTACCACCTTGACACTAACACTACCACCTTGACACCAACACTACCACCTTGACATCAACCCTACCACCTTGACACCAACACTACCACCTTGACACCAACCCTACCACCTTGACACCAACCCTACCACCTTGACACCAACCCTACCACCTTGACAATAACACTACCACCTTGACACCAACCCTACCACCTTGACACTGACACTACCACCTTGACACTAACACTACCACTTTGACACCAACCCTACCACCTTGACACTAACACTACCACCTTAACACTAACACTACCACCTTGACACCAACACTACCACCACCTTGACATCAACCCTACCACCTTGACACCTATGCCTTTCCCCCTTGGGTATGATTTAGTGTATATCACAACACTCACGCTGCCCGCGTCAAGCCAACTGAGTAATTATTGGTAGCTGGCTCCCTGCTGAGTCCAGCTCTGATATATGAGACCAAATGTTAAGTGGATTCCTGAATACCAATGTATCACATTTAGCTTATCCTAACTGCAGGATCTCCTTTATAATACATCTCTCACGAGAATATCTTTAGCCAGGTTTTAGATATTTTGTGACGCTATAGGTAATGAGACTTTATAGATATTTAGAAATGGGTGGATGCAGTCCTTACTTCCAGTCAGACTTGATGGATTGCAAGTGTTATGTATAGCCTCTCAAGCAGCATTGCCAACTTAAAGTTTTTTTTTTTTTCATTTATGTTAATGTAAAAAATAATAAGTTTCTAACATGCTGGCTCTGACATGTAGCAAGTCCAATAGCTGTGTCAGCAGTGTGTATTAGCTTCCCCCAAGTGTCTCCTCGTAAAGCCCCTCGTAGTACATGTACTGTCATGCCCCTCAAAGCCATATAGTTGTTAAACTCAAGAAAAGTCGCAGTGAACGGCTGTGAAATTTAGTATCGAAACCTTTCAGTAATTTACTGTTAAGAGAGCATTTTAAAAAAAATCGTATGCGATTCGGCATTTTGATGTATATGCTCGAACATAATGCATGAAAATCCATATAGATTTTCCTGCAAATGCCGCTGCACATGTTATATACTTTGCAAATTGAACGGAAATCATATTTTGGTCTTTAATTCTTTTGACCTGGTAACTCTTGATCTCTTTTTCGAGGTTTATGCAAATGTGAAAAAGCGGGCGTGGGTTTTTGACAATGTGTCAGATTAATGATAATCATATATATAAATTTTTTTAGTATTGATACACAGAGTAGGCACATAAAGGTGTGTATTTGTGTATCTGTCAGTGTATTTACATCGTGGATCTCTTTGTATATTCAACAGTGGGTGTGTATTTCTTGGAATATTAACCATGTTTTGTGTATCGTTAGGGATATACACTGAGAAGAGTGAGTGTGTGTATGCCACTTGAATGTGTATTTCACCGAGAACACCAAGTATACTCCGATCTTCATTTAAGGGAATAAAGCGTTTATATATATATATATATATATATATAATATATATATATATATATATATATATATATATATATATATATATATATATATATATATATATATATATATATTGTGCTGAATAAGTAAAATTGGTCAATTAGCAAGACCTCATTTAAAATTAAGTCCTTTTTAAAATGTTCTCTTATACGCTTAAATATTTTTTTCACTTATGTTATTGTAAAAAATAATAATTTTGTACCAAAAAAACTTAGAAAACTCAACTAACCTTATATTATAACAAGTGCAATTTAATTTAGCCAAATTATATTTATGCAATACGCATTTATATTTATGACTTTAAAGGTATATTAAACTGACAAGTTCATGAATAAGATATGTGTATAACACTTGAAGTAAATACATATATTGAGTTGTTTCACCTACCAGAGGTTTCATCAGTCAAATATTGATTGTAAGAGTCGTGAAGCGGTGTAGCAGTAGAAGGTTTGATCATTTGATGATGGGGCCGGCCAACTGGGGAAAAAATGTAGAGACGTGAGATTGAATTCTGTCATATTGAAGTCAGTAGCAGAGGAAAACTATACATCGGTGAAGAAAAAATCATTATACTAAAGACATTAGCAAATTTATATTAACACTTGAAAATTATAAAATTATTTACACATTATTCAATAATTTGGTATCCGTTAATGTAAGATCTCAAGTGGTTTTGGTTAAGTGTACCTGGGTTAAATGAACCTGGGTTAAGTGAATCTGGGTTAAGTGAACCTGGGTTAAGTGAACCTGGGTTAAGTGAACTTGGGTTAAGTGAACCTGGGTTAAGTGAACCTGGGTTAAGTGTACCTGGGTTAAGATGTAGCTGTGGAGCGTCGTCCAACAGTTGGTCCCGAGACCTGGTCGAGTGAGGTGGCGCTGCGTGTCGGTCTGCGCGTGTCGACGCCCAGTGCCAAGTTGCTGCCGCCGAGGATCTCAGCTGTGTGATACATGTTGATCTCAGCTGTGTGATACATGTTGATCTCATCTGTGTGATACATGTTGATCTCATCTGTGTGATACATGTTGATCTCATCTGTGTGATACATGTTGATCTCATCTGTGTGATACATGTTGATCTCAGCTGTGTGATACATGTTGATCTCATCTGTGTGATACATGTTGATCTCATCTGTGTGATATATGTTGATCTCATCTGTGTGATACATGTTGATCTCAGCTGTGTGATACATGTTGATCTCAGCTGTGTGATACATGTTGATCTCATCTGTGTGATACATGTTGATCTCAGCTGTGTGATACATGTTGATCTCAGCTGTGTGATACATGTTGATCTCAGCTGTGTGATACATGTTGATCTCATCTGTGATACATGTTGATCTCATCTGTGTGATACATGTTGATCTCAGCTGTGTGATACATGTTGATCTCATCTGTGATACATGTTGATAGCATCTGTATGATACATGTTTAGTTTAGTTTTTGTTGAAGATATTAACGAAAGTTTCTCACATAATATCGAAGTTCATTATCGTGATGAATTTCATATTACTGGATATTGATAAAACAGTATTACCAAAAAGCTTTAGGCTGTTAATGGTTTGCAGACGCGAGTTTTATAGCAGTGGATATAAGCTATTTGGACGAAATATAAAAGTAATTCTCTGTTAATTAATTATTACTTAAAGCATATTCAAACAAAGCTCAAATATCTTACATGAGTCCCATGGCTCGTAATGTGTAATCCTAGAACCAGGATAATGTGTCACAAGATTAATAATACGAGTCCTCTGGAAATTAGAAAGAAAGTTAGGTCAATACGTATGTAATTTACTTTCAGATGTGTTTTATGTAAATTATCCTCTATCAATACCGTCTATTGAAAAATATTTTGTTTTTAATGAAACCTAACTTAATATTTCGTAACCTAACCAAGACTTTTACAAGTGGTCTAGGATGGGTTAGGTTAAGAATATAATAATGATGGAACACTGCAGGAGGTCTACTGGCCCAAACAAGGTCGGGTTATGACATTAAATTTACTTACCAAATAAAACTGTCTTCAATCTACAACCATCATATAAATAGAAGAATATACGTAATAAGTGATTTTTCTTTTATTTTGCCTTTTATCGCCTATTTTAAAAATATCAATACATAATTATATTTTTTCAGTGCAATAGATAACATCTTTGTTATGTATAATATAAAAATGTTCATGGATTTTTGTGTCCCTGGAAAAATGCACGTAATGGCCGCGTATTATTCTCATACAAATTTCTGGCAACCTGTTCAAGGGCTTTTCAATATTCTTATATAAGGAGTGGAGTTTAGGCAGCTAGTTTAAAGAATAGTGTAGACATCTCACAAGTGATGTCACTAGTTACTCTTTTCATACGAACTGTATGATTAAGTAAACAAACCATACCACGGGAGGGGATTGAACTCGTGGCGCGGGAGTCGCAAAACTCCTTCACTCACACCAGCCATCTTGTATTACCTGGACCTTCACTCACACCAGCCATCTTGTATTACCTGGACCTTCACTCACACCAGCCATCTTGTATTACCTGGACCTTCACTCACACCAGCCATCTTGTATTACCTGGACCTTCACTCACACCAGCCATCTTGTATTACCTGGACCTTCACTCACACCAGCCATCTTGTATTACCTGGACCTTCACTCACACCAGCCATCTTGTATTACCTGGACCTTCACTCACACCAGCCATCTTGTATTACCTGGACCTTCACTCACACCAGCCATCTTGTATTACCTGGACCTTCACTCACACCAGCCATCTTGTATTACCTGGACCTTCACTCACACCAGCCATCTTGTATTACCTGGACCTTCACTCACACCAGCCATCTTGTATTACCTGGACCTTCACTCACACCAGCCATCTTGCAAACCAACGCGTAATATACATGATGCCGGTGAGGAAGTCATTTGTTAAAACCATTGTATCTCTCAACCCTTTCCTTGGATGGAACCTGATTTTCTCTCATTCCCCTAGGTGCTTTATGACCCTTACGGGTTTGGTGCTTCCTCATAAGAATAATATAAATAGAATAATTATTATTAAAATTAATAAAAATAAAAATAATGTTTGTTTACATTTCTTGATTTAGGATTTTTTCTTAAATTATGACTACCCTACAGGTAGACTCCAGGTAGACTCCAGGTAGACTCCAGGTAGACTCCAGGTAGACTCCAGGTAGACTCCAGGTAGACTCCAGGTAGACATCAAAATGCTTGAATTATAAAAGTTTCCTTCGTTAAAACTAAAAGTAAAATCATTGACCATCATTCATGCAATAGCTATTATACCTAAAGCACACAGGCAGGCATCACAGGTCAAAGATCCCTCATTACTGCATCTTCCAAACACTGCCTCAGAGTGCAGGCACTCTACTTCCAAACACTGCCTCAATGTGCAGGCACTCAACTTCCAAACACTGCCTCAGAGTGCAGGCACTCAACTTCCAAAGACTGCCTCAGAGTGCAGGCACTCAACTTCCAAACACTGCCTCAGTGTGCAGGCACTCAACTTCCAAACACTGCCTCAGTGTGCAGGCACTTAACTTCCAAACACTGCCTCAGAGTGCAGGCACTCAACTTCCAAACACTGCCTCAGAGTGCAGGCACTCTACTTCCAAACACTGCCTCAGTGTGCAGGCACTTAACTTCCAAACACTGCCTCAGAGTGCAGGCACTCAACTTCCAAACACTGCCTCAGAGTGCAGGCACTCAACTTCCAAACACTGCCTCAGAGTGCAGGCACTTAACTTCCCACTTCTACTACTCTTAAGTTACATTTCTCACACACTAACTGACCGTCATTCCATAACACCCGCTTGTCTCCACTCACCCCAGACTTACCAACCCTCTCGCAAAATTATGTTATTATTATCTCTGCTTAGGTCACTTTATGAAAGGATCATTGGTATTATATTCACTAAAAGGCTTTCGATCTAGGTTACTCACTCACTTCAACAGAATACAATGGTACACAAGTCGAGCGTTATTACTAAAACCTTGTCAAAATAACATGAAATAATTGAACGAACCATGTTAACATAGGATCAGAATTAAACTAATAAAGCTTCGATCTTACCTTAGTTCCGCAGCACGCTTGAACGAGGCATTCAAATGGGCTACACAACAATAACTTCTGCAATACCTAAAAATAACATGTTTTGTCACTGATATGTTATCAAAAAAATAAATAAGATCTAAACAACTTTTTCCAGTCACTTGAAGAATTCAAGTCTCAAAAAAAAAAAAACACAAATCTGTATGTTTTAGTGAATATACTGTCTATCAAAAAATAAATAAGATCGAACAGATGTTTTCAGTTCACTAAGAATGTGTTTCTGTCCCAGGTTAAAGTTGTGTTTTTCATCAATGGTACAATGACTGTTGTTCATAACCATGTTCACAGTGGTTGTCACATGTTCAAAGTCTACCATGTTCACAAGTCACTGTGTGTGTTTGTCACCATGGTTCACAGTGTGTGTTTGTCACATGGTTTAAATGTGTGTGTTTGTCACTATGGTTCACTAGTGTGTGTGTGTTTGTCACCATGGTTCACTAGTGTGTGTGTGTTTGTCACCATGGTTCACTAGTGTGTGTGTTTGTCACCATGGTTCATGTGTGTGTTTGTCACCATGGTTCACTAGTATGTGTGTGTTTGTCACCATGGTTCACAAGTGTGTGTGTTTGTCACCATGGTTCACAAGTGTGTGTTTGTCACCATGGTTCACAGTGTGTGTTTGTCACCATTGTTCACTAGTGTGTGTGTTTGTCACATGGTTCACTAGTGTGTGTGTTTGTCACCATGGTTCACTAGTGTGTGTGTTTGTCACCATGGTTCACTAGTGTGTGTGTGTTGTCACCATGGTTCACTAGTGTGTGTGTTCGTCACCATGGTTCACAAGTGTGTGTGTT
The DNA here is from genome assembly GCA_009830355.1 of Cherax destructor. Lineage (NCBI taxonomy): Eukaryota > Metazoa > Arthropoda > Malacostraca > Decapoda > Parastacidae > Cherax > Cherax destructor. Next base: position 85,292 of record WNWK01007080.1, on the reverse strand, counting down.
TGTCACCATGGTTCACTAGTGTGTGTGTGTTTGTCACCATGGTTCACTAGTGTGTGTGTTTGTCACCATGGTTCACTAGTGTGTGTGTTTGTCACCATGGTTCACAAGTGTGTGTGTTTGTCACCATGGTTCACAAGTGTGTGTGTTTGTCACCATGGTTCACTAGTGTGTGTGTGTTTGTCACCATGGTTCACTAGTGTGTGTGTTTGTCACCATGGTTCACTAGTGTGTGTGTGTGTTTGTCACCATGGTTCACTAGTGTGTGTGTTCGTCACCATGGTTCACAAGTGTGTGTGTTTGTCACCATGGTTCACTAGTGTGTGTGTTTGTCACCATGGTTCACTATTTGTGTGTGTTTGTCACCATGGTTCACTAGTGTGTGTGTTTGTCACCATGGTTCACAGTGTGGTGTTTTCACCATGGTTCACTAGTGTGTGTGTGTTTGTCACCATGGTTCACTAGTGTGTGTGTTTGTCACCATGGTTCACTAGTGTGTGTGTTTGTCACCATGGTTCACTAGTGTGTGTTTGTCACCATGGTTCACTAGTGTGTGTGTTTGTCACCATGGTTCACTAGTGTGTGTGTTTGTCACTATGGTTCACTAGTGTGTGTGTGTTTGTCACCATGGTTCACTAGTGTGTGTGTGTTTGTCACCATGGTTCACAGTGTGTGTGTTCGTCACCATGGTTCACAGTGTGTGTTTTGTCACCATGGTTCACTAGTGTGTGTGTGTTGTCACCATGGTTCACAGTGTGTGTTTCGTCACCATGGTTCACTAGTGTGTGTGTTTGTCACCATGGTTCACAGTGTGTGTGTTCGTCACCATGGTTCACAAGTGTGGTGTTTGTCACCAGGGTTCACTAGTGTGTGTGTTTGTCACCATGGTTCACTAGGTGTGTGTTTGTCACCATGGTTCACAAGTGTTGTGTTTGTCACCATGGTTCACAAGTGTGTGTGTTTGTCACCATGGTTCACAAGTGTTGTGTTTGTACCATGGTTCACAAGTGTGTGTGTTTGTCACCATGGTTCACAAGTGTGTGTGTTCGTCACCATGGTTCACAAGTGTGTGTGTGTTTGTCACCATGATTCACTAGTGTGTGTGTTTGTCACCATGGTTCACTAGTGTGTGTGTGTTTGTCACCATGGTTCACAAGTGTGTGTGTTTGTCACAATGGTTCACAAGTGTGTGTGTGTGTTTGTCACCATGGTTCACAAGTGTATGTGTTTGTGACCATGGTTCACAAGTGTGTGTGTGATTGTCACCATGGTTCACAAGTGTGTGTGTGATTGTCACCATGGTTCATGAACGAGTGTTTGTCACCATGGTTCATGAACGAGTGTTTGTCACCATGGTTCACAGTGTTGTGTTCACCATGGTTCATGGTGTGTGTTTGTCACCATGGTTCATAAGTGTGTGTTGTCACCATGTTCATGACGAGTGTTTGTCACCATGGTTCATGAAGGTGTTTGTCACCATGGTTCATGAACGGTGTTTGTCACCATGGTTCATGAAGTGTTTGTCACCATGGTTCATGAGCGAGTGTTTGTCACCATGGTTCATGAACGAGTGTTTATCACCATGGTTCATGAACGAGTGTTTGTCACCATGGATCATGAACGAGTGTTTGTCACCATGGTTCATGAACGAGTGTTTGTCACCATGGTTCATGAACGAGTGTTTGTCACCATGGTTCATGAGCGAGTGTTTGTCACCATGGTTCATGAACGAGTGTTTGTCACCATGGTTCATGAACGAGTGTTTGTCACCATGGTTCATGAACGAGTGTTTGTCACCATGGTTCATGAACGAGTGTTTGTCACCATGGTTCATGAACGAGTGTTTGTCACCATGGTTCATGAACGAGTGTTTGTCACCATGGTTCATGAACGAGTGTTTGTCACCATGGTTCATGAACGAGTGTTTGTCACCATGGTTCATGAACGAGTGTTTGTCACCATGGTTCATGAACGAGTGTTTGTCACCATGAGTTCATGAACGAGTGTTTGTCACCATGGTTCATGAACGAGTGTTTGTCACCATGGTTCATGAACGAGTGTTTGTCACCATGGTTCATGAAGAGTGTTTGTCACCATGGTTCATGAACGAGTGTTTGTCACCATGGTTCATGAACGAGTGTTTGTCACCATGGTTCATGAACGAGTGTTTGTCACCATGGTTCATGAACGAGTGTTTGACACCATGGTTCATGAACGAGTGTTTGTCACCATGGTTCATGAACGAGTGTTTGTCACCATGGTTCATGAAAGAGTGTTTGTCACCATGGTTCATGAACGAGTGTTTGTCACCATGGATCATGAACGAGTGTTTGTCACCATGGTTCATGAACGAGTGTTTGTCACCATGGTCCACTGTTCTTCACTTGGTTGTTAAGGAATGTATACACACTAAGTGAGATTATTCTTTAAACTCTCTTACTCTAATTTACAAATGTATCCTGCCATTGTACTCGATGTATTTAGGAGTGTATCCTGCCATTGTACTCGATGTATTTAGGAGTGTATCTTGCCATTGTACTCGATGTATTTAGGAGTGTATCCTGCCATTGTACTCGATGTATTTAGGAGTGTATCCTGCCATTGTACTCGATGTATTTAGGAGTGTATCCTGCCATTGTACTCGATGTATTTAGGAGTGTATCTTGCCATTGTACTCGATGTATTTAGGAGTGTATCCTGCCATTGTACTCGATGTATTTAGGAGTGTATCCTGCCATTGTACTCGATGTATTTAGGAGTGTATCCAGCCATTATACTCGATGTATTTAGGAGTG
>WNWK01007080.1:0-77500 GCA_009830355.1 Cherax destructor | reverse complement strand
ACCAGTGTGGAGTGACCAGTGTGGAGTGACAAGTGTGGAGTGACCAGTGTGGAGTGACCAGTGTGGTGTGACCAGTGTGGAGTGACCAGTGTGGAGTGACCAGTGTGGTGTGACCAGTGTAGAGTGACCAGTGTGGAATGACCAGTGTGGTGTGACCAGTGTGGAGTGACCAGTGTGGAGTGACCAGTGTGGAGTGACCAGTGTGGAGTGACCAGTGTGGAGTGACCAGTGTGGAGTGACCAGTGTGGAATGTCCTGTGTGGAGTGAACAGTGTGGAGTGACCAGTGTGGAGTGACCAGTGTGGTGTGACCAGTGTGGTGTGGCCAGTGTGGAATGTCTAGTGTGAAGTGATGAGTGTAGAGTGACCAGTGTGGAATGTCCTGTGTGGAGTGACCAGTGTGGAGTGACCAGTGTGGAGTGACCAGTGTGGAGTGACCAGTGTGGAATGTCCTGTGTGGAGTGACCAGTGTGGAGTGACCTGTGTGGAGTGACCACTGTGGGGAATAATGTAAGAATTATTTTGTTTTACCCTCGAAAATTGAAATAAGCCCACATTTTAAATGAAGTGTGAGCTGGTAGCAGAGGGAAGGCTGAGAATGTATATTTTTTTTATTTTTATTAACACATCGGCCGATTCCCACCAAGGCAGGGTGGCCCGAAAAAGAAAAACTTTCATCATCATTCACTCCATCACTGTCTTGCCAGAAGGGTGCTTTACACTACAGTTATAAAACTGCAACATTAACACCCCTCCTTCAGAGTGCCGGCACTGTACTTCCCATCTCCAGAACTCAAGTCCGGCCTGCCGGTTTCCCTGAATCCCTTCATAAATGTTACTTTGCTCACACTCCAACAGCACGTCAAGTATTAAAAACCATATGCCTCCATTCACTCCTATCAAATACGCTCACACATGCTTGCTGGAAGTCCAAGCCCCTCGCACATAAAACTTCCTTTACCCCCTCCCTCCAACCTTTCCTAGGCCGACCCCTACCCCGCCTTCCCTCCACTACAGATTTATACACTCTCGAAGTCACTCTGTCTCGTTCCATTCTCTCTACATGTCCAAACCACCTCAACAACCCCTCCTCAGCTCTCTGGACAATCGTTTTGGTAATCCCGCACCTCCTCCTAATTTCCAAACTCCGAATTCTCTGCATTATATTCACACCACACATTGACCTCAGACATGACATCTCCACTGCCTCCAGCCTTCCAGCCATTATATATATATATATATATATATATATATATATATATATATATATATATATATATATATATATATATATATATAAATGCCTTATGAGTGAGTACTGGAGTGTTAATCACAAATTTTGAGAACGAAAAGAAAATAGAGTGGGGAGGTGTGGAAGGATAGGTTTACATGTGTGGGTGAAGCAGCATCCAGCTGAGAGAGAGCTGCTACAAGTGTCGTCAGGACGTGTGGGTGATGCAGCATCCAGCTGAGAGAGAGCTGCTACAAGTGTCGTCAGGACGTGTGGGTGAAGCAGCATCCAGCTGAGAGACAGCTGCTACAAGTGTCGTCAGGACGTGTGGGTGAAGCAGCATCTAGCTGAGAGAGAACTGCTACAAGTGTCGTCAGGACGTGTGGGTGAAGCAGCATCCAGCTGAGAGACAGCTGCTACAAGTGTCGTCAGGACGTGTGGGTGATGCAGCATCCAGCTGAGAGAGAGCTGCTACAAGTGTCGTCAGGACGTGTGGGTGAAGCAGCATCCAGCTGAGAGACAGCTGCTACAAGTGTCGTCAGGACGTGTGGGTGAAGCAGCATCCAGCTGAGAGAGAACTGCTACAAGTGTCGTCAGGACGTGTGGGTGAAGCAGCATCCAGCTGAGAGACAGCTGCTACAAGTGTCGTCAGGACGTGTGGGTGATGCAGCATCCAGCTGAGAGAGAGCTGCTACAAGTGTCGTCAGGACGTGTGGGTGAAGCAGCATCCATCTGAGAGACAGCTGCTACAAGTGTCGTCAGGACGTGTGGGTGAAGCAGCATCCAGCTGAGAGAACTGCTACAAGTGTCGTCAGGACGTGTGGGTGAAGCAGCATCCAGCTGGAGAGAACTGCTACAAGTGTCGTCAGGACGTGTGGGTGAAGCAGCATCCAGCTGAGAGACAGTTGCTACAAGTGTCGTCAGGACGTGTGGGTGATGCAGCATCCAGCTGAGAGAGAAGGTCTACAAGTGTCGTCAGGACGTGTGGGTGAAGCAGCATCCAGCTGAGAGACAGCTGCTACAAGTGTCGTCAGGACGTGTGGGTGAAGCAGCATCCAGCTGGGAGACAGCTGCTACAAGTGTCGTCAGGACGTGTGGGTGATGCAGCATCCAGCTGAGAGAAGGTCTACAAGTGTCGTCAGGACGTGTGGGTGAAGCAGCATCCAGCTGAGAGACAGCTGCTACAAGTGTCGTCAGGACGTGTGGGTGAAGCAGCATCCAGCTGGGAGACAGCTGCTACAAGTGTCGTCAGGACGTGTGGGTGATGCAGCATCCAGCTGAGAGAGAGCTGCTACAAGTGTCGTCAGGACGTGTGGGTGAAGCAGCATCCAGCTGAGAGACAGCTGCTACAAGTGTCGTCAGGACGTGTGGGTGAAGCAGCATCCAGCTGAGAGAGAGAGCTGCTATAAGTGTCGCCAGGACGTGTGGGTGATGCAGCATCCAGCTGAGAGACAGCTGCTACAAGTGTCGAAGGACGTGTGGGTGAAGCAGCATCCAGCTGAGAGACAGCTGCTACAAGTGTCGCCAGGACGTGTGGGTGATGCAGCATCCAGCTGAGAGAGAGCTGCTACAAGTGTCGTCAGGACGTGTGGGTGAAGCAGCATCCAGCTGAGAGACAGCTGCTACAAGTGTCGTCAGGACGTGTGGGTGATGCAGCATCCAGCTGAGAGACAGCTGCTACAAGTGTCGTCAGGACGTGTGGGTGATGCAGCATCCAGCTGAGAGACAGCTGCTACAAGTGTCGTCAGGACTTGTGGGTGAAGCAGCATCCAGCTGAGAGACAGCTGCTACAAGTGTCGTCAGGACGTGTGGGTGAAGCAGCATCCAGCTGGGAGACAGCTGCTACAAGTGTCGTCAGGACGTGTGGGTGATGCAGCATCCAGCTGAGAGAGAAGGTCTACAAGTGTCGTCAGGACGTGTGGGTGAAGCAGCATCCAGCTGAGAGACAGCTGCTACAAGTGTCGTCAGGACGTGTGGGTGAAGCAGCATCCAGCTGGGAGACAGCTGCTACAAGTGTCGTCAGGACGTGTGGGTGATGCAGCATCCAGCTGAGAGACAGCTGCTACAAGTGTCGTCAGGACGTGTGGGTGATGCAGCATCCAGCTGAGAGAAAGCTGCTACAAGTGTCGTCAGGACGTGTGGGTGATGCAGCATCCAGCTGAGAGAGAAGGTCTACAAGTGTCGTCAGGACGTGTGGGTGAAGCAGCATCCAGCTGAGAGACAGCTGCTACAAGTGTCGTCAGGACGTGTGGGTGAAGCAGCATCCAGCTGGGAGACAGCTGCTACAAGTGTCGTCAGGACGTGTGGGTGATGCAGCATCCAGCTGAGAGAGAACTGCTACAAGTGTCGTCAGGACGTGTGGGTGATGCAGCATCCAGCTGAGAGAGAACTGCTACAAGTGTCGTCAGGACGTGTGGGTGATGCAGCATCCAGCTGAGAGACAGCTGCTACAAGTGTCGTCAGGACGTGTGGGTGAAGCAGCATCCAGCTGAGAGACAGCTGCTACAAGTGTCGTCAGGACGTGTGGGTGATGCAGCATCCAGCTGAGAGACAGCTGCTACAAGTGTCGTCAGGACGTGTGGGTGAAGCAGCATCCAGCTGAGAGACAGCTGCTACAAGTGTCGTCAGGACGTGTGGGTGATGTAGCATCCAGCTGAGAGACAGCTGCTACAAGTGTCGTCAGGACGTGTGGGTGAAGCAGCATCCAGCTGAGAGACAGCTGCTACAAGTGTCGTCAGGACGTGTGGGTGATGCAGCACCCAGCTGAGAGAGAACTGCTACAAGTGTCGTCAAGACGTGTGGGTGATGCAGCATCCAGCTGAGAGACAGCTGCTACAAGTGTCGTCAGGACGTGTGGGTGAAGCAGCATCCAGCTGAGAGACAGCTGCTACAAGTGTCGTCAGGACGTGTGGGTGAAGCAGCATCCAGTTGAGAGACAGCTGCTACAAGTGTCGTCAGGAGGTGTGGGTGAAGCAGCATCCAGTTGAGTGACAGCTGCTACAAGTGTCGTCAGGACGTGTGGGTGAAGCAGCATCCAGTTGAGAGACAGCTGCTACAAGTGTCGTCAGGACGTGTGGGTGATGCAGCATCCAGTTGAGAGAGAACTGCTACAAGTGTCGTCAGGACGTGTGGGTGATGCAGCATCCAGCTGAGAGAGAAGGTCTACAAGTGTCGTCAGGACGTGTGGGTGAAGCAGCATCCAGCTGAGAGACAGCTGCTACAAGTGTCGTCAGGACGTGTGGGTGATGCAGCATCCAGCTGAGAGACAGCTGCTACAAGTGTCGTCAGGACGTGTGGGTGATGCAGCATCCAGCTGAGAGACAGCTGCTACAAGTGTCGTCAGGACGTGTGGGTGAAGCAGCATCCAGCTGAGAGACAGCTGCTACAAGTGTCGTCAGGACGTGTGGGTGAAGCAGCATCCAGTTGAGAGACAGCTGCTACAAGTGTCGTCAGGACGTGTGGGTGAAGCAGCATCCAATTGAGAGACAGCTGCTACAAGTGTCGTCAGGACGTGTGGGTGAAGTAGCATCCAGCTGAGAGACAGCTGCTACAAGTGTCGTCAGGACGTGTGGGTGAAGCAGCATCCAGCTGAGAGACAGCTGCTACAAGTGTCGCCAGGACGTGTGGGTGAAGCAGCATCCAGCTGAGAGACAGCTGCTTGCTACAAGTGTCGTCAGGACGTGTGGGTGATGCAGCATCCAGCTGAGAGACAGCTGCTACAAGTGTCGTCAGGACGTGTGGGTGATGCAGCATCCAGCTGAGAGACAGCTGCTACAAGTGTCGTCAGGACGTGTGGGTGATGCAGCATCCAGCTGAGAGACAGCTGCTACAAGTGTCGTCAGGACGTGTGGGTGAAGCAGCATCCAGCTGAGAGACAGCTGCTACAAGTGTCGCCAGGACGTGTGGGTGAAACAGCATCCAGCTGAGAGACAGCTGCTACAAGTGTCGCCAGGACGTGTGTCAGAATGATGCTCTCACCTATATTGTGTTAGAAGGTTTAGTGCTGTAAGCTCTTTTCCCTGGCATTTTATTACTGCTCTTAACCTGTCGCTGCAGGATTTACTCCTAAGTCCCTGGGATTTTGTGAGCAAGGAAGCCCTCGGTATGGACTCAAAATAAACTTTCTTTTACATAGGTGTATGATAAATTTACAGGGAAACGCTTGCAGTGTCGAGTCTGTCTACAGATAGGATGAGTTCAGCTCTATTAGAATCATATTGTAGGATTTGTTCAGCCATATTGTAGGATTTGTTCAGCCATATTAGAGCCATAATATAAGTTCAGCCATATTATATTGAAAAAGTAGGCAGACTCAAGTTAACGAATACAGTCATATAAACATATGAACACACATACTCACTCAGATACAGACAGATATTTAGACATGCAATGCCCACTACACACACACATACACACACACATACACCTAACACTACAAAGGAATACAAAGGGATATCGATTACAAAGGGACCTGGGTAGGCTGCAAACCTGGTCCAACAACTGGCTCCTGGAGTTAAACCCCACCAAGTGCAAATTCATGATTGGGGAAGGCCAAAGAAGACCGCAGACGGAATACATGCTACGAAGTCAAAGGTTGCAAACCTTACACAAGAAAAAGGATCTTTTGGTGAGTAACATACCGAGCACACCTCCTAAGGCGCACATCAATCTGCAGCATATGGGCGCCTGGCAAAACTAAGAATAGCGTTTCAACATCTAACTAAAATGTCAAGCACGTCAAGAAATTAGTTAAAGTGCAAAGGTTTTCAACCTGTCGACACTGGAGGACAGGAAGGACTAACTACACTGTGCTATGATAAATCCCACCTTTATATTGCCAGCACTATTGCAATTTTTCAAGTCATGGGTGAATTCCCATCAAATTATTACCAGCAAAGTATGGAGAGGAACGTGTCATGATGAAACTCTGTTAGCATATTACACACACACTGTACTAAGCACACTGATCTATGACGTATCTCCACCAGCATAGTGCTAAGAGGAGAGGTTAAGGGAACTCAACCTGACGACACTGGAGGACAGGAGGGATAGGGGGACTTAACGACGTATAAAATACTGAGAAAAATTTACAAGGTAGATAGGGACAGAATGGTAAACAGCAACAAGGGGTCACAACTGGAAGTTGAAAATTCAGATAAGTCACAAGGATATTAGAATGTATTTCTTCAGTCATAGAGTTGTCTGGAAATGGAACAATCTGGAGAGTGATGTAGTTGAGGCAGAATCCATACATAGCTTTAAGAAGAGGTACGATAAAGCTATTGGATCTGGTAGTGAACAGCGAAGAGGCGATGCCAGGAGCTTGAATCGACCCCTGCAACAACAACACACACACACACACACACACACACACACACACACACACAAAGGTGACAGACAGGATGCACTAAATTACTGGCCAGTGTCACTGACATGTATAGTATATAGAGTTATGGAGAACATTATCAAGAGAAGAGCGATGGAGCACCTAGAAAGGAACAAGCTCATACTAGACAACCAGCACGGCTTCAGGAAAGGAAAATCCTGCGTCACAAACCTATTGGAGTTCTGCGGCAAGGTAACAGAAATAAGACAGGAGAGAGAGAGAGAGAGAGAGAGAGAGAGAGAGAGAGAGAGATGGGTAGACTGCCGTAGATGGGTAGAAGCCGTTCAACACAGTACCACACAAGAGACTGGTTGAAATGCTAAAGGAGCAGGCAGAAATATCAGGGAAAGTACTGCAATGGATCAGAAATACCTGACAGGAAGGAAACAATGTGTGTTGTATGAGATGAGGTGTCAAAGTGGGTGCATGTGTCGCGTGGGGTTCCACAAGAGTCAGTCCTAGGTCCGGTGCTCTTTCTTGTATATGTGAATGACATGGTGGAGGATATAGACTCAGAGGTGTGTCCCTGTTTATAGAAAATTTGAAGCTAATGAGGAGAATACAAGCGGACGAGGATCAGGTAAGCCTACAAGGGGATCTGGACAGGCTGCAAGCCTGGTCCTACAAATGGCTCTGGAATTTACCCCCAGAAAGTGCAAAGTTATGAAGCTTAGAGAAAGAAAAACAAGACCGCAATCGGAGCACAACCTAAGAGGTCAAAGACTGCAAAACTAACTCAAGCAAAAGGATCTTGGGGTGAGCATCATTCCGAGGACATCTCCTGAGACACACATCAACCAAATAACTGCTGCAACATATAGACTCCTAGCAAACCTGAGAATAACGTTTCGACATCTAAGTAAGGAGTCGTTCACAACACTGTACACCGTGTACGTCAGGCCCATATTGGAGTATGCAGCACCAGTATGGAACCAACAACTGGTCAAAAACGTCAAAAAAATAGAGAAAGTGTAAAGGTTTGCAACAATTTGTACTAGTCCCGGAGTTCAGGGGCTTGTCCTACGAGGAGAGGTTAAAGGAACTCAACTTGATAACACTGGAGGACAGGAGGGGTAGGGAGACATGATAACGACATATAAAATGCTGGGAGGATTGACAGGTGGATAAGGACAGAATGTTCAAAGATGTGAAACAGCAACAAGGGGACAAAACTAGAAGTTGAAAACTCTCAGATGAGTCACAGGGATGTTAGGAAGTACTTCTTCAGTCATAGAGTTGTCAGGAAGTGGAACAGTCTGGAAAGTGATGTAGTGGAGGCAGGATGCATACATAGCTTTAACAAGAGGTATGATAAAGCTCATGGAGCAGGGAGTAGACCTAGAAGCGACTAGCGAAGAGGCAAGGCCAAGAGCTATGACTCAACCCCTACAACCACAATTAGGTGAATTAGGTGAGTACACACACACACACACATATAAGCAAGAACAATGGCAAGTCAAAAGAACTCTCAGAATAGAAGAAAGAAGCGTGGAGAAGGTGATTGACATCACCTGGAATGATAATAGATGCTTGGAAGAGAAACTATAGCATTATGCAACAAGAGTTCAGACTGTAGAACAGCTAAACATTGTAAATATATCTGAGGAAATACCCTGAAACTAGAAGTGAAAATGGAAAGGCTGATGGAGACTACAGAAGGAGGAACAGTGAGGGGAACGAAAGATCAGTTTCCGTTAGTAGGAAACAAGCAGAGATTAGGTTACAGAACAGGTAAACAAGACCAGTATGGCAGGAGATGGAGTCCTGAGACCGGAAGAAGTGAGGGAGCTGAAGGAGACCATAGCGGAAATGAGAGGGAGGTTAGTAGGGGCAGGATCAGTGCAGGAGGGAGATGGATCATAGGAATGCACAGAGAACAGTGAAGGAAAATCCTTGACAATGATGTCTGAAGAAAGGGAGGTGATACAGAGAGAGAGAGAGAGAGAGAGAGAGAGAGAGAGAGAGAGAGAGAGAGAGAGAGAGAGAGAGAGAGAAAGAGAGAAGGAGAGAGAGAGAGCACTAGAGATAGAAAACAAAGACCTCTGAAAGAATAAGCAATGAGAGGAAGAAAGAAGGATGTCAGTGATGATCCATGGACTTCAGGAAGCTGAAAGTGTCCTACGTAGTAAAACAGTAGATAAGGAACATGAGATTATATCGATCATCGAGTGCATAGGAAGAGAGGAAGAGACAGAGCAGATGACAAATTTTCAGAGGATCTGGAAGCTGTACTCTTTTAAACAACGCCCGGACAAATTAACCTCCTGGTCCAAAGTAGCTCTGGACAAAATCTTACGAGAGCGCACCTGAAGACTGCGACAGTAGCATGTGCCTAGGTTGAGAGAGGAGGGTGAGGGAGAGAGAGAACAGCTGAGGGAGTATGTGAAAACCCAAAGAGGTATGGAGAAAAATACTGGACGAGGAGCCAGGAAGAAAAAGCACCAAATTTCAAGTAATACCTCCAGTCATTCCCCATCTGGCCCAACTCTGGGCCCGTCACCACTCCCCCGGCATCATCACCATTGTCTCCACCCTTTACCCTGCTCCCCATCCCCTCCATCCTCCCCTACACTGTTCTTTTTGTTAAATAAAAAAATCCCTGTTCTGACCCCTTCCAGCCCTACCCTCCCTAATCCACTGTTCGCATGAACAACCTGAAAAGGTAGTAGGGATTCCGAGTGAGTTAAGCTAATTGAAAAGGAATTATCAAACAAGAACAATGAGTTGGAGGCAGTAACAAAGTACGACAGGAGAGAGAGAGAGAGAGAGAGAGAGAGAGAGAGAGAGAGAGAGAGAGAGAGAGAGAGAGAGAGAGAGAGAGAGAGAGAGAGAGAGAGAGAGAGGGGGATTGATGGATGAATTGCATTTTCTTAGACTGTAAAATGGCATTGGATACTGTACCCCACACTAGGCTGGGCCAAAAACTTGGGAAAAAGGCGGGAACAACAGAACGTACTCATTTGGATCAAAAAGTATGTTTGGGAAAGAAAGAAAGAGTGACTGTTGGGAAAAAAAAGTCAGAATGGGAAAGAGTAACTTGTGGGGTTCCGCAAGACTCGGTATTAAGACCAGTATTGTTTCTCGTTTATGTGAATTACTTTCGAGATGGGATTGCTTCAGATTTATCCCTGCTTTCTTATGATCTAAAACTGATAAGGAGAATAAAAGTAGATGAGGACAAGAAAAACATCCAAATCGATCTGAACAAATTACAAGATTAGTCAAATAAGGGATTAGTTGAATTTCACCCTCCTAATCCCCCCCCCCCCAGTAAATGAAAGGTAATGAAGATTGGAAAAGGAGCAAGGAGACCAGAGGCTGAAGACTTTACTAAAAAAGCATGACTTAGGGGTAAACATAATGCTTAGTGTACAGTTTAGGACATTTATTAGAAGAAGCCATCCATCTAGAAACGTTCCCTGTAATAAATGTCTTCAACTGTACATAAATGTATTTTTCAATATCATGTCGGTATCACCAGACCATTTTTCATAATACCTAGTATATAGTGAGAGGCTCGTGTCAGTAGAATAACTTCTGCAGTCAATGTTCATCTGGCAGATTAAGGAGCAGCCTTCAGGAATCTCACCAAAGAATCATTATCGGCCCTTTATACCAGATGCATAAAGTGCATCTTGTAGGACGAAGCACAGTTATGAAACCAACACCTGAACAAGAGCGTCTTAAACAACTTGTAGAAGTATGCAACGAGACTTGTTCCTGAGCTACTGTATGGCCTACGAGCTATTGTATGACCTACGAGCTACTGTATGACCTACGAGCTACTGTATGACCTACGAGCTACTGTATGACCTACGAGCTACTGTATGACCTACGAGGTACTGTATGACCTACGAGCTACTGTATGACCTACGAGCTACTGTATGACCTACGAGCTATTGTATGACCTACGAGCTACTGTATGACCTACAAGCTACTGTATGACCTACGAGCTACTGTATGACCTACGAGCTACTGTATGACCTACGAGCTACTGTATGACCTACGAGCTACTGTATGACCTACGAGCTACTGTATGACCTACGAGCTACTGTATGACCTACGAGCTACTGTATGACCTACGAGGTACTGTATGACCTACGAGCTACTGTATGACCTACGAGCTACTGTATGACCTACGAGCTACTGTATGACCTACGAGCTATTGTATGACCTACGAGCTACTGTATGACCTACGAGGTACTGTATGACCTATGAGCTACTGTATGACCTACGAGCTACTGTATGACCTACGAGCTACTGTATGACCTACGAGCTACTGTATGACCTACGAGCTATTGTATGACCTACGAGGTACTGTATGACCTACGAGCTACTGTATGACCTACGAGCTACTGTATGACCTACGATCTATTGTATGACCTACGAGCTACTGTATGACCTACGAGCTACTGTATGACCTACGAGCTACTGTATGACCTACGAGCTACTGTATGACCTACGAGGGGAAGCTAACGGAACTGAATATAACGACGTTAAAGGACGGGAAAACTAAGATGGATAACGTAGCAACAATACTCAGGGGGAATTGATAATGTAGAGAGAGACAGAGTGTTAGTGAAGCGGCAACTCGGGGATACTGCTGGAAGTTAAAGACACGGATGAGCCACAGGATGTCAGGAAGTATTTCTTCAGTCTCAGAGTGGTCGGGAAGTGGAACGATCTCGATATGGAAATGACGGAAGCAGACAACATACATAACTTAAGAACAGGTACTATAGAAAGCAAGAACCTGCGAGGGAGTGATTCTGGAACGTGGCAGGAGGCGGGGCCAGGAGCTATGAATCGATCGTAGATGTATCAAACAACTCTCAGTAAACACAACACAAACTTTCCTTTTCCGCTATCGCAATATCATTCAGTGCGAATAAAATTCATGGCTGGAAATACACAGTATAAACATGCAAGAGGCGAATACAATATTCTCTGATCGCCCATAAGCGTGCGTAATTGAACGTATGTTTGCTATTGATAATTGTATTTGCAGCCACACGCTTTTCTATTTTCCTGCCTCAGTATTTATGTGTGTGTGTGTGTGTGTGTGTGTGTGTGTGTGTGGGTGTGTGTGTGTGAGTGTGTGTGTGAGTGTGTGTGTGTGTGTGTGTGTGTGTGTGTGTGTGTGTATGTGTGTGTGTGTGTGTGTGTGTGTGTGTGTGTGTGTGTGTGTGTGTGTGTGTGGTGTGTGTGTGTGTGTGTGTGTGTGTGTGTGTGTGTGTGTGTGTGTGTGTGTGTGTATGTGTGTGAGTGTGTGTGTGAGTGTGTGTGTGTGTGTGTGTGTGTGTGTGTGTGGGTGTCGTGTGTGTGTGTGTGTGTGTGTGTGTGTGTGTGTGTGTGTGTGTGTGTGTGTGTATGTGTGTGTGTGTGTGTGTGTACTCACCTAGTTGTACTCACCTAGTTGTGGTTGCAGGGGTCGAGTCAAAGCTCCTGGCCCCGCCTCTTCACTGGCCGCTACTGGGTCACTCTCCCTGCGCCATAAGCTTTATCATACCTCTGCTTAAAGCTATGTATAGAGCCTGCATCCACTACATCGCTTCCTAAACTATTCCACTTCCCGACAACTCTGTGACTGAAGAAATACTTCCTAACATCTCTGTGATTCATCTGAGTCTTCAACTTCCATCTGTGTCCCCTTGTTGTTGTGTCCCATCTCTGGAACATTCTGTCTCTGTCCACTTTGTCAATTCCTCTCAGTATCTTATATGTTGTTATCATGTCTCCCCTATCTCTCCTGTCCTCCAGTGTCGTCAGGTCGATTTCCCTTAACCTCCCCTCGTAGGACATACCCCTTAGCTCCGGGACTAGTCTTGTTGCAAACCTTTGCACTTTCTCGAGCTTCTTCACATGCTTGGCTAGGTGTGGGTTCCAAACTGGTGCTGCATACTCCAATATGGGCCTAACGTACACAGTGTACAGGGTCCTGAACGATTCTTTATTAAGATGTCGGAATGCTGTTCTTAGGTTTGCTAGGCGCCCATATGCTGCAGCAGTTATTTGGTTGATGTGCGCCTCAGGAGATGTGTCTGGTGTTATACTCACCCCAAGATCTTTTTTCCCTTGATTGAGGTTTGCAGTCTCTGGCCCCTAGGCTGTACTCCGTCTGCGGTCTTCTTTGCCCTTCCCCAATCTTCATGACTTTGCACTTGGTGGGGTTGAACTCCAGGAGCCAGTTGCTGGACCAGGCTTGCAGGCTGTCCAGATCCCTTTGTAGTTCTGCCTGGTCCTCGTCCGATTGAATTCTTCTCATCAACTTCACATCATCTGCAAACAGGGACACTTCGGAGTCTATTCCTTCCGTCATGTCGTTCACAAATACCAGAAACAGCACTGGTCCCAGGACTGACCCCTGTGGAACCCCGCTCGTCACCGGCGCCCACTCTGACACCTCGCCACGTACCATGACTCGCTGCTGTCTTCCTGACAGGTATTCCCTGATCCAATGTAGTGCCTTCCCTGTTATCCCTGCCTGTGTGTGTGTGTCTGTGTGTGTGTGTGTGTGTGTGTGTGTGTGTGTGGGTGTGTGTGTGGGTGTGTGTGTGTGTGTGTGTGTGTGTGTGTGTGTGTGTACTCACCTATTTGTACTCACCTATTTGTGGTTGCAGGGGTCGAGTCATAGCTCCTGGCCCCGCCTCTTCACTGATTGCTACTAGGTCCTCTCTCTCTCTCTCCCTGCTCCACGAGCTTTATCAAACCTAGTCTTAAAACTATGTATGGTTCCTGCCTCCACTATGTCGCTTTCTAAGCTATTCCACTTCCTGACAACTCTATGACTGAAGAAATACTTCCTAACATCCCTTTGACTCATAGGAGTCTTCAACTTCCAATTGTGACCCCTTGTTTCTGTGTCCCCTCTCTGGAACATCTTGTCTCTGTCCACCTTATCTATTCCTCGCAGTATTTTATATGTCGTTATCATGTCTCCCCTAACCCTCCTGTCCTCTAGTGTCGTCAGGCCGATTTCCCTTAACCTTTCTTCGTAGGACAATCCCCTTAGCTCTGGGACTAGTCTTGTTGCAAACCTTTGCAAACCTGTGTGTGTGTGTCTGTGTGTGTGTGTGTGTGTGTGTGTGTGTGTGGGTGTGTGTGTGGGTGTGTGTGTGTGTGTGTGTGTGTGTGTGTGTGTGGGTGTGTGTGTGTGTGTGTGTGTGTGTGTGTGTGTGTGTGTGTGTGTGTATGTGTGTGTGTGTGTGTGTGTGTGTGTGTGTGTGTGTGGGTGTGTGTGTGTGTGTGTGTGTGTGTGTGTGTGTGTGTGTGTGTGTGTGTGTGTGTGTGTGTGTGTGTGTGTGTGTGTGTGTGTGTGTGTGTGTGTGTGTGATCCTGATTCCTACTCATGGGTTAGTGTGACCATCATCAACTGTACTCTGTCCTCCCAGGCTCTACCATGTGTACTCTGTCCTCCCAGGCTCTATCATGTGTAATCTGTCCTCCCAGGCTCTACCATGTGTACTCTGTCCTCCCAGGCTCTATCATGTGTACTCTGTCCTCCCAGGCTCTATCATGTGTACTCTGTCCTCCCAGGCTCTACCATGTGTACTCTGTCCTCCCAGGCTCTACCATGTGTACTCTGTCCTCCCAGGCTCTACCATGTGTACTCTGTCCTCCCAGGCTCTACCATGTGTACTCTGTCCTCCCAGGCTCTACCATGTGTACTCTGTCCTCCCAGGCTCTACCATGTGTACTCTGTCCTCCCAGGCTCTACCATGTGTACTCTGTCCTCCCAGGCTCTACCATGTGTACTATGTCCTCCCAGGCTCTACCATGTGTACTCTGTCCTCCCAGGCTCTATCATGTGTACTCTGTCCTCCCAGGCTCTACCATGTGTACTCTGTCCTCCCAGGCTCTACCATGTGTACTCTGTCCTCCCAGGCTCTACCATGTGTACTCTGTCCTCCCAGGCTCTACCATGTGTACTCTGTCCTCCCAGACTCTACCATGTGTACTCTATCCTCCCAGGCTCTACCATGTGTACTCTGTCCTCCCAGGCTCTACCATGTGTACTTCTGTCCTCCCAGGCTCTACCATGTGTACTCTGTCCTCCCAGGCTCTACCATGTGTACTCTGTCCTCCCAGGCTCTACCATGTGTACTCTGTCCTCCCAGGCTCTACCATGTGTACTCTGTCCTCCCAGGCTCTATCATGTGTACTCTGTCCTCCCAGGCTCTACCATGTGTACTCTGTCCTCCCAGGCTCTACCATGTGTACTCTGTCCTCCCAGGCTCTACCATGTGTACTCTGTCCTCCCAGGCTCTATCATGTGTACTCTGTCCTCCCAGGCTCTACCATGTGTACTCTGTCCTCCCAGGCTCTATCATGTGTACTCTGTCCTCCCAGGCTCTACCATGTGTACTCTGTCCTCCCAGGCTCTACCATGTGTACTCTGTCCTCCCAGGCTCTACCATGTGTACTCTGTCCTCCCAGGCTCTATCATGTGTACTCTGTCCTCCCAGGCTCTACCATGTGTACTCTGTCCTCCCAGGCTCTACCATGTGTACTCTGTCCTCCCAGGCTCTACCATGTATACTCTGTCCTCCCAGGCTCTACCATGTGTACTCTGTCCTCCCAGGCTCTATCATGTGTACTCTGTCCTCCCAGGCTCTACTATGTGTACTCTGTCCTCCCAGGCTCTACCATGTGTACTCTGTCCTCCCAGGCTCTACCATGTGTACTCTGTCCTCCCAGGCTCTACCATGTGTACTCTGTCCTCCCAGGCTCTACCATGTGTACTCTGTCCTCCCAGGCTCTATCATGTGTACTCTGTCCTCCCAGGCTCTACCATGTGTACTCTGTCCTCCCAGGCTCTATCATGTGTACTCTGTCCTCCCAGGCTCTACCATGTGTACTCTGTCCTCCCAGGCTCTACCATGTGTACTCTGTCCTCCCAGGCTCTACCATGTGTACTCTGTCCTCCCAGGCTCTACCATGTGTACTCTGTCCTCCCAGGCTCTATCATGTGTACTCTGTCCTCCCAGGCTCTACCATGTGTACTCTGTCCTCCCAGGCTCTACCATGTGTACTCTGTCCTCCCAGGCTCTACCATGTGTACTCTGTCCTCCCAGGCTCTACCATGTGTACTCTGTCCTCCCAGGCTCTACCATGTGTACTCTGTCCTCCCAGGCTCTACCATGTGTACTCTGTCCTCCCAGGCTCTATCATGTGTACTCTGTCCTCCCAGGCTCTACCATGTGTACTCTGTCCTCCCAGGCTCTATCATGTGTACTCTGTCCTCCCAGGCTCTACCATGTGTACTCTGTCCTCCCAGGCTCTACCATGTGTACTCTGTCCTCCCAGGCTCTACCATGTGTACTCTGTCCTCCCAGGCTCTACCATGTGTACTCTGTCCTCCCAGGCTCTATCATGTGTACTCTGTCCTCCCAGGCTCTACCATGTGTACTCTGTCCTCCCAGGCTCTACCATGTGTACTCTGTCCTCCCAGGCTCTACCATGTGTACTCTGTCCTCCCAGGCTCTACCATGTGTACTCTGTCCTCCCAGGCTCTACCATGTGTACTCCGTCCTCCCAGATACCGAGAAGGCTCCATCAATTCGTCCAGCGTAGTTCTTCAACTGCTGTAGCAGTAGCTGCCGCATCTAGCAGTTAGTGTAGTAGTAGTATCAGCCGCTGTAGTCCTCAGCCACCAGTTTTTGTAGTATCAACAGCAGTTGTTACAAAGCAAAACCTTCTTGGGTACCAGTCGTCAGTTATCAGCTGAGGGAGAAGAATCAGCAGCAGTATTTCTCAGCATCCTGCTCTTGTTATAGTATCAACAGAGACAATTCTCAGCCACCAGCTGTTGTAGCAGTATCAACAGTATGAGTACCTTGCTATCAGCTGCTGTATTAGTATAAAGAACAGTAGGTTGCAGCCTCAAGCAGCTGTAGTAGATCAGCTGCAGCAGTTACCAGCCTATGACTGCTGTTGTAGAATTAACTGTCTTGCCATCAAGTAGATGAGTGCTCGCACTCGGTGTATTAATAACGTTTCATATCCTCCAGCTAGTATTGTCAGCAGTAGTAGTAGCCAATAGCAGGGGTTCTCAGGCTAGTATTGTCAGCAGTAGTAGTAGCCAATAGCAGGGGTTCTCAGGCTAGTATTGTCAGCAGTAGTAGTAGCCAATAGCAGGGGTTCTCAGGCTAGTATTGTCAGCAGTAGTAGTAGCCAATAGCAGGGTTCTCAGGCTAGTATTGTCAGCAGTAGTAGTAGCCAATAGCAGGGTTCTCAGGCTAGTATTGTCAGCAGTAGTAGTAGCCAATAGCAGGGGTTCTCAGGCTAGTATTGTCAGCAGTAGTAGTAGCCAATAGCAGGGGTTCTCAGGCTAGTATTGTCAGCAGTAGTACTAGCCAATAGCAGGGGTTCTCGGGCTAGTATTGTCAGCAGTAGTAGTAGCCAATCGCAGGGGTTCTCAGGCTAGTATTGTCAGCAGTAGTAATAGCCAATAGCAGGGGTTCTCAGGCTAGTATTGTCAGCAGTAGTAGTAGCCAATAGCAGGGGTTCTCAGGCTAGTATTGTCAGCAGTAGTAGTAGCCAATAGCAGGGGTTCTCAGGCTAGTATTGTCAGCAGTAGTAGTAGCCAATAGCAGGGTTCTCAGGCTAGTATTGTCAGCAGTAGTAGTAGCCAATAGCAGGGGTTCTCAGGCTAGTATTGTCAGCAGTAGTAGTAGCCAATAGCAGGGGTTCTCAGGCTAGTATTGTCAGCAGTAGTACTAGCCAATAGCAGGGGTTCTCGGGCTAGTATTGTCAGCAGTAGTAGTAGCCAATAGCAGGGGTTCTCAGGCTAGTATTGTCAGAAGTAGTAGTAGCCAATAGCAGAGGTTCTCAGGCTAGTATTGTCAGCAGTAGTAATAGCCAATAGCAGGGGTTCTCAGGCTAGTATTGTCAGCAGTAGTAGTAGCCAATAGCAGGGGTTCTCAGGCTAGTATTGTCAGCAGTAGTAGTAGCCAATAGCAGGGGTTCTCAGGCTAGTATTGTCAGCAGTAGTAGTAGCCAATAGCAGGGGTTCTCAGGCTAGTATTGTCAGCAGTAGTAGTAGCCAATAGCAGGGTTCTCAGGCTAGTATTGTCAGCAGTAGTAGTAGCCAATAGCAGGGTTCTCAGGCTAGTATTGTCAGCAGTAGTACTAGCCAATAGCAGGGTTCTCGGCTAGTATTGTCAGCAGTAGTAGTAGCCAATAGCAGGGGTTCTCAGGCTAGTATTGTCAGAAGTAGTAGTAGCCAATAGCAGGGGTTCTCGGCTAGTATTGTCAGCAGTAGTAGTAGCCAATAGCAGGGGGTTTTCAGGCTAGTATTGTCAGCAGTAGTAGTAGCCAATAGCAGGGTTCTCAGGCTAGTATTGTCAGCAGTAGTAGTAGCCAATAGCAGGGGTTCTCAGGCTAGTATTGTCAGCAGTAGTAGTAGCCAATAGCAGGGGTTCTCAGGCTAGTATTGTCAGAAGTAGTAGTAGCCAATAGCAGGGGTTCTCGGGCTAGTATTGTCAGCAGTAGTAGTAGCCAATAGCAGGGGTTCTCAGGCTAGTATTGTCAGCAGTAGTAGTAGCCAATAGCAGGGTTCTCAGGCTAGTATTGTCAGCAGTAGTAGTAGCCAATAGCAGGGGTTCTCAGGCTAGTATTGTCAGCAGTAGTAGTAGCCAATAGCAGGGGTTCTCAGGCTAGTATTGTCAGCAGTAGTAGTAGCCAATAGCAGGGGTTCTCAGGCTAGTATTGTCAGCAGTAGTAGTAGCCAATAGCAGGGTTCTCAGGCTAGTATTGTCAGCAGTAGTAGTAGCCAATAGCAGGGGTTCTCAGGCTAGTATTGTCAGCAGTAGTAGTAGCCAATAGCAGGGGTTCTCAGGCTAGTATTGTCAGCAGTAGTACTAGCCAATAGCAGGGTTCTCGGCTACTATTGTCAGCAGTAGTAGTAGCCAATAGCAGGGTTCTCAGGCTAGTATTGTCAGCAGTAGTAGTAGCCAATAGCAGGGGTTCTCAGGATAGTATTGTCAGCAGTAGTAGTAGCCAATAGCAGGGTTCTCGGCTAGTATTGTCAGCAGTAGTAGTAGCCAATAGCAGGGTTCTCAGGCTAGTATTGTCAGCAGTAGTAGTAGCCAATAGCAGGGGTTCTCAGGCTAGTATTGTCAGCAGTAGTAGTAGCCAATAGCAGGGGTTCTCAGGCTAGTATTGTCAGCAGTAGTACTAGCCAATAGCAGGGGTTCTCGGGCTAGTATTGTCAGCAGTAGTAGTAGCCAATAGCAGGGGTTCTCAGGCTAGTATTGTCAGCAGTAGTAGTAGCCAATAGCAGGGGTTCTCAGGCTAGTATTGTCAGCAGTAGTACTAGCCAATAGCAGGGGTTCTCGGGCTAGTATTGTCAGCAGTAGTAGTAGCCAATAGCAGGGGTTCTCAGTCACTACCTGCTAGACAACTTCAAGCAGCAGCATTTTGTTTTAATCATAAGCAGTAATTAGTAGTCAGTGCTGCAGTAGTAGCGCCAACTGCAGCAGTTCTTATAACCAGCTGCTGTAGTATCAGCAGGTGTAGTTCTCACTCACCAGCAGATGTAATAGTATCAGCAGATGTAGTAGCATCATCAGGTGTAGTAGTATCAGCAGGTGTAGTAGTATCAGCAGGGGTAGTAGTATCAGCAGGTGTAGTAGTATCAGCAGATGTAGTAGTATCAGCGATGTAGTAGTATCAGCGTGTAGTAGTATCAGCAGTGATGCAGTGTAGTAGATCAGTAGGTGTAGTAGTATCAGCAGATGTAGTAGTATCAGCAGGTGTAGTAGTATCAGCAGGTGTAGTAGTATCAGCAGGGGTAGTTCTCACTCACCAGCAGATGTAGTAGTATCAGCAGATGTAGTAGCATCATCAGGTGTAGTAGTATCAGCAGGTGTAGTAGTATCAGCAGGGGTAGTAGTATCAGCAGGTGTAGTAGTATCAGCAGATGTAGTAGTATCAGCTGATGTAGTAGTATCAGCAGGTGTAGTAGTATCAGCAGGTGTAGTAGTATCAGCAGGTGTAGTAGTATCAGCAGATGTAGTAGTATCAGTAGGTGCAGTAGTATCAGCAGATGTTGTAGTATCAGCAGGTGTAGTAGTATCAGCAGGTGTAGTAGTATCAGCAGGGGTAGTAGTATCAGCTGATGTAGTAGTATCAGCAGATGTAGTAGCTATCAGTCAGGAGTGTAGTAGTATCAGCAGGTGTAGTAGATCAGCAGATAGTAGTATCAGCAGGAATGTAGAATGAGTAGTATCAGCAGATGTAGTAGTATCAGCAGGTGTAGTAGTATCAGCAGATGTAGTAGCTCATCAGCAGCAGGTAGTAGATATCAGCAGGAGTAGTATCAGCAGTGAATCAGCATGATAGTATCAAGGTGAGTAGTATCAGCAGATGTAGTAGTATAAATGTAGAGTGTAGTAGTATCAGCAGGTGTAGTAGTATCAGCAGATGTAGTAGTATCAGCAGATGTAGTAGTATCAGCAGGTGTAGTAGTATCAGCAGATGTAGTAGTATCAGCAGGTGTAGTAGTATCAGCAGGTGTAGTAGTATCAGCAGATGAGTAGATCAGAGGTGTAGTAGTATCAGCAGATGTAGTAGTATCAGCAGTGTAGTAGTATCAGCAGTGTAGTAGTATCAGCAGGTAGTAGTATCAGCAGTGTAGTAGCATCAGCAGGAGATAGTAGTATCAGTAGATCGTAGTAGTAGCATCAGCAGAGTAGTAGCATAGCAGATGTAGTAGTATCAGCAGATGCAGTAGCATCAGCAGGTAGTAGTAGCAGATGAGTAGCATAGATCAGCAGTGAGTAGTCAGCAGATGCAGTAGCATCAGCAGATGTAGTAGCATCAGCAGTAGCAGTAGCATCAGCAGTAGCAGTAGCATCAGCAGATGTAGTAGATCAGCAGATGTAGTAGTATCAGCAGATGAGTAGATCAGCAGTGCAGTAGCATCAGCAGTGAGCAGTATCAGCAGTGTATAGTCAGAGCAGTGAGTAGCATCAGCAGAGTAGCAGTAGTATCAGCGAGTAGCAGTAGATCAGCAGTGAGTAGATCAGCAGGTAGTAGATCAGCAGTGAGTAGCATCACAGTGCAGTAGATCAGCGGGAGTAGATCAGCAAGTATGTCAGCAGTAGCATAGCAGTATAGCAGTGCAGTAGATAGCAGTTGCAACATAATATTGGATAGTCTTGCCTCCACCTGCTTCACTCATCATACTGATGGTGGGGAAGCGCTAAACAAGTAGGAGTCATATAATGTGAAGGTAACGGTAGATGATCAGGTTTGATGCAGGGAGAAGGTAGCTCCGATTCCTTGGATCAAGAGCCCTTCGCCAGCATCAAGGTAGCCCCTAATGAAGAGACTGGAGAATTTGACCAAATGAAAATACAGACCACCGAGGCAGGGTGACCACTGAGGCAGGGTGACCACCGAGGCAGGGTGACCACCGAGGCAGGGTGAACACCGAGGCAGGGTGACCACCGAGGCAGGGTGACCACCGAGGCAGGGTGAACACCGAGGCAGGGTGACCACTGGGAGGGTGACCACCGAGGCAGGGGACCACCGAGGCAGGGTGAACACCGGGCAGGGTGACCACCAGGCAGGGTGCCACCAGGCAGGGTGACCACCGAGGCAGGGTGACCACCGGCAGGTGACCACGAGGCAGGGTGAACACCGAGGCGGGTGACACCAGGCAGGGTAACCACGAGGCAGGGTGACCACCAGGCGGTGACCACCGAGGCAGGGTAACACCGGGCAGGTGACCACCGAGGCAGGGTGACCACCAGGCGGGTGACCACCAGGCAGGGTGACCACGGGCAGGGTGACCACCGAGGCAGGGTGAACACAGGCAGGGTGACCCCGGGCAGGGTGACCACCGAGGCAGGGTGACCACCGGGCAGGGTGAACTCGAGGCAGGTGACCACCGAGGCAGGGTGACCCCCGAGGCAGGGTGACCCCCGAGGCAGGGTGACCCCCGAGGCAGGGTGACCCCCGAGGCAGGGTGACCACCGAGGCAGGGTGACCACCGAGGCAGGGTGACCACCGAGGCAGGGTGACCACCGAGGCAGGGTGAAACCGAGGCGGGGTGACCCCCGAGGCAGGGTGACCCCCGGGGGGGTGACCACCGAGGCAGGGTGAACATCGAGGCAGGGTGACCCCCCGAGGCGGGGTGACCACCGAGGCAGGGTGACCACCGAGGCAGGGTGACCCAAAGAGAAAGAAAATCCCCAAAAAGAAAATACTTTCATCATCATTCAACACTTTCACCACACTCATACAAATCACTGTCTTTGCAGAGGAGAGATACGACAGCTGAGAAAAGTCCCTCCCAGCTGTCACTATCCTAGACCCTCCTTTAAAGTGCAGGCATTGTATTCCCATTTCCAGGACTCAAGTCCAACTAAATCAATTAACTGGTTTCCTGAATCCCTTCACAAAATATTACCCTGCTCACACTAACAGATCGTCAGGCCCCAAAACCATTCGTCTCCATTCACTCCTATCTAACACGTCACACATGCTTGCTGGAAGTCCAACCCCTCGTCCACAAAACATCCTTTGCCCCCCCCCAAACCCTTTTTCTAGACGCCCCCACCCCCCCTTTCCCTTTCCCCCTACAGATTTATAAAATAATAATGATAATAATAATAATAATAATAATAATAATAATAATAATAATAATAAAAAAACAGTAATAATAATAATAATAATAATAATAATAATAATAATAATAATAATAATAATAATAATAATAATAAAATTTAAACCCCCCACGGGTTTAATGCTTTCACTTGAATATTATTAATAATAAAAAAAAAATATTTTCTGGGAAACTTAAAGGTACGGGCAAAAAGGGGAAAGTAGAGTGGGTTTGATTCAAAAAAGTGGGGGTGCTCCTTTCTTGGATCAAGAGCCTGAAAATTAATAATAATGTGAGAGACACTGGCCTCGTCTTCCGGGTTCCTAGGAGTGTTTGTGATGCTGATAGAGGATTCCTCAAAGGGATGCCTGGGTTTTGAAAGCCGTGAAAACCAGAAAAAGTATGGGGCCCAAACCCCCAAATTGTCTTTTTGGGTTATCGACGAATTAGGATTGGGGGAGGCAGGGAAACTATAGGGATAGAAAAAAATTTTCCCCCCGGGAACCATGAATTACCATCGTAGTGAAGGTGGTTCCTTTTGGAGATGGGGATGGCCCCCTTTTAACCAGGAGCGACCAGAAATGTCTGAAATTTTAGGCAGAGGGAAGAGTATGGCTGAGGGGGTTCACCAAAACCCAATTAAAACCCTATACCTTTATTTACCAATTGGTCTCTAGGTCAGGTTATCTGGATCCCCCCGT
The DNA here is from genome assembly GCA_009830355.1 of Cherax destructor. Lineage (NCBI taxonomy): Eukaryota > Metazoa > Arthropoda > Malacostraca > Decapoda > Parastacidae > Cherax > Cherax destructor. Next base: position 54,571 of record WNWK01007080.1, on the reverse strand, counting down.
TAAGCAGTATGCTGCTACTGGTCGCCACTTTCACATATCCATCACAGCCTGTTATCCTGGGAACCCGAGGGGTTTGGGGGAAAAACCCCCCCGGTCAGGCCGGCTTCATTGTGGAATCAGGGTCTGATCAAACAGGCTGTTACTACTGGCCGCATGAAAACGACGTTCGAACCACAGCCCGGGTCAGATACTGACTTTGGTGCCTGCCAAAGCAGTTAAATAATCTTGGGCCCCTGACACTTATTGTGTTGTCTTTTTACTTGGCCCCCCCTGCTGTTCTTGGGGGGGAAAGTTGCATCTCCTGCCGAGTCTTTTGGTTTCGTAGGAGAATTTTTGTGTGCAAGTTTGGATAACCCCCTAGGATTTTCTAAGTGTATATTATCATGTTTTTTCGCCTGCTTCCGGGAATACAAAAAAGGGATTTCAACCTTCCCCAGTAATTTAGGTGTTTTTCACATATAGGGCCTGAAAGTGTCTGACATTCCCAGGTCAAATTTCCCTGCCTTGAAGGAGACATTTATTATACAGCAGTATTTAGAGAGAACAAGGTTTGAAGAGAATCATCATGGGTTGCATCCCTAGTTTCAATTTTTCATTATCCATCCATCTTTTTCAGCAGATGAGGTAGATAATTGTGTGGTCTTTGAAGGTAAATCTTCTGACATTATTATTCCAGGTCCTTAATTAGTTTCTCGCTCTATTGGTAGTTAAATTTTTTTGTATCCCTGATACATTTTAAATTTTCCCCAATTTTTCATATCGGGGAGTTGAAATTTCTCTTCATTGAACTTCTTTTTTTTTCTGCGGCCCATTTAAAGATCTGGTTGATGCCCATTTGGAGTCTTGTGGCGTCTTCGATGAAGGACACTGTCATGGCAATTCAGGTGTCATCTGCAAAAAAGACATGGGCTATGGATTACATCTCTGTTTGTCGGGGATGGGATGGGAAAAAAGTTGGGGGAAAATACTATGCCTTGTGGAACAAAGCCACCTCAGACTTTACTCTGTTTACTATTACTCTTTGTGTTATATTTGTCAGGAAATTATAGATTCATGTACCAACGTTTCGCTATTCCTTTATCACGCATTTTGTGCGCTATTAAATCCAGGACATTGTCATGTGGTCCAGTAGCTGGGACGGCGGAGCGACCTGCTGTAAACCCGTGTTTCCTTGGGTTGTGCAACTGATGGGTATCTAGGTGGTTCAATCTTGCTTTTTAAACCCTTTCAAAAATTTTATGATATGGGATGTTAGAGCTCGGTCTATAGTTTTTTAATTGCTTTACTGCCACCCGGGATGCCCCCCGCCCCCTTTCCCCCCTCCATAGAATGCTGAAGGCACGTGCGGGTTTTTCAGTTCTTAATGAACACGGTTCCATGAGTCGGGTCTGGGGCAGAGGCATGGGCATGTCATTAATTGCCTTTTTAGTCTTGTGGTGTCAAAATTTTAAATTACCAAATTTTGGGTGTCGGTCATAAAAAATAATTTAGATTGTCGACCTTTAATCTGTTAACGGCTTGCTGAACACTATCGTAATGGGTTTAGTATCTCACTCTTTTCAGCTGTCATATGTGTAGTTCCCATCTGCTAAGCAGAGGTCCAAAACTGGATGTTGTTTTCCCTTAGATTTGGCATAAGAAAAGAAGTATTTTGTGTTTCTTTCAATTTTCTTTGTGGCTTTAAGTTCTTCCTGAGATTCTTGTCTCCTGTAAAATTCCTTAAGCTTAAGTTCAATATTCATTATTTCTCTGACCAGTGCCTCCCTTCGTATTTCAGATATACTGGCCCCTCAGCAGCTCTGTGATTCTTTGCCTTCGCCTGTATAGGGAGCATCTGTCTCTTTCTAGTTTACCTCTTCTTTTTCTTTTTCTTAATGGAATGTGCCTTGAGCAGACCTCAAGTGCCACAGAGTTAATTTTTTCTAGGCAAAGGTTTGGACTCGTGATGTTTAGGATATCTTCCCAGCTTGTTTCATTTGTTTAGGATATCTTACCAGTTGTTTCATTTCTGTTTAGGATATCTTCCCAGCTTGTTTCATTTTTTACATAGCTGACTTGTTTCATTTTATGTTTTTGTTACTGAAGATGAATTTTGTGAAGGCACCCTCATAACTGATCACATTTTACTGGTCAGAAGCCCTGCGCATACATGTCTATCCTCTATTATGTTGTGATCCGAGTGTATTGTCTTTGATATGGTTATATTATGTATCAGATCGTTGTTGTTAGTTAAGATGAGGTCCAGCGTATTTTCTAGTCTGTATGCTCCACTATTTGCTGGTTTAAGGTGAATTTGGTGAGGAGATTTAATAGCTCATGTGTGTGTGAATTTTCATCTGAGTTGCCTCCTGGGGTGTCTCTGTTAAAACATTATTTGTTACACTCCTCCATTTTAGGTGTCTCAAGTCGAAATCCCCAGTAGCAAGATGTTTGGGCAGAAGTTGGGAGAGTTTGTAGACAGTGTCAATTTTCAAAAGCTGTTCCTGGAATTGCTGGGAAGTTGTATCTGGAGGCTTGTATACAACCACAATGATGAGGTTTTGGCTTTCATTCTTTACTGCCAAAACTTCAACTACATCATTTGAGGTGTTTAGTAGTTCTGAGCAAATGAAAGACTGTGACATACAGGCCAACCTCCTTGTTGCTTGTTTAGACTATCACATCTGAATAGGTTATAACCTGTGATCCATATTTCATTGTCAAAATGATCCTTTATTGGGTCTCTGTGAAAGCCGCAAACATTGCATTTGACTCCAGTGAGAAGTCCTTGATGCATAGAAATTGCACAGATTGGAGTTTTGTTTGCCAGATTTTATATGGCAGCATTCCCTACTGATGCACTTTTATTCTCTGTTTCCCCACTACCTACAACCCTGTATGGACATCAGTGCTTCCACTAGTTTTTACTGGTAATGTGTCAGCACTATTACCTGAGGCATCATGCCCATTTGTTCCATCCCCATCAGTATTGCTATGGTGCTCCGTGGCCTGGTGGTAAGCTTTCTTCACACAGTGAGGGTCCGGGTTCAACTCCCGGCGAAGGGGTTGAAACATTGGGCGTGTTTCTTTACAACGGTTGTCCATGTTCACCCATCAGAATAATGGGTACCTGGGTGTTAGTCGACTGGTGTGGGTCGCGTCCTGGGACAAAACTGACCTAATTTCTCGAAATGCTCTGCATAACAAGCTGCTTTCTATATAGTAGTATGTCATTATGTCAGCTAGGCCTGTATACCTTGTACATGTACTTGTAGTAAATAAAGATGTTATTATTTGTACCTCTGGAAATTGTATAATGTTGTCTTTACCTGTTTCATCACCAGGGCCACTATCTCCATCTGGTGCACTGTCCTCCAGGACAACACCAGCACCATCAGGGCACTGTCCTCCAGGACAACACCAGCACCATCTGGTGCACTGTCCTCAGGACAACACCAGCACCCTCAGGTGCATTGTCCTCCAGGACAACACCAGCACTCAGGTGCATGTCCTCCAGGACAACACCAGCACCATCTGGTGCACTGTCCTCAGGACAACACCAGCACCCTCAGGTGCACTGTCCTCCAGGACAACACCAGCACCCTCAGGTGCACTGTCCTCCAGGACAACACCAGCACCCTCAGGTGCACTGTCCTCCAGGACAACACCATCACCATCAGGTGCACTGTCCTCCAGGACAAAACCAGCACCATCAGGTACACTGTCCTCCAGGACAACACCATCACCATCAGGTGCACTGTCCTCCAGGACAACACTATGCACCATCAGGTGCACTGTCCTCCAGGACAACACCAGCACCATCAGGTGCACTGTCCTCCAGGACAACACCAGCACCATCAGGCACTGTCCTCCGGACAACACCATCACCATCAGGGCACTGTCCTCCAGGACAACCCAGCACCATCAGGGCACGTCCTCCAGGGGAAACCCCCACCATCAGGTGCACTGTCCTCCAGGACAACACCATCACCATCAGGTGCCGTCCTCCAGGACAACACCAACCCTCAGGTGCACTGTCCTCCCCCAACCCAGCACCCCCGGTGCACTGTCCTCCAGGACAACACCATCACCATCAGGGGGACTGTCCTCCAGGCAACACCATCCCTCAGGGGGGACTGTCCTCCAGGACAACACCAGCACCCCAGTGCACTGTCCTCCGGACAACACCCCATCACCATCAGGTGCACTGTCCTCCAGGACAAAACCAGCACCATCAGGTACACGTCCTCCAGGACAACACCATCACCATCAGGTACTGTCCTCCAGGCAACACCATCCTCAGGTGCACTGTCCTGGAAACACCATCACCATCGGGGGACTGTCCCCAGGACAACACCCCCCCCCAGGGCATGTCCTCCAGGACAACACCAGCACCATCAGGTGCCGTCCCCCGGACAACACCCATCCCATCAGGTGCACTGTCCTCCGGACAAACACCAGCACCCCAGGCACGTCCTCCGAACAACACCATCACCATCAGGTGCACTGTCCTCCAGGACAACACCATCACCATCAGGTGCACTGTCCTCCAGGACAACACCAGCACCCTCAGGTGCACTGTCCTCCAGGACAACACCATCACCATCAGGTGCACTGTCCTCCAGGACAACACCATCACCATCAGGTGCACTGTCCTCCAGGACAAAACCAGCACCATCAGGTACACTGTCCTCCAGGACAACACCAGCACCCTCAGGTGCACTGTCCTCCAGGATAACTCCAGCACCCTCTGGAGCACTGTCCTCCAAAACATCCCCATCCAACCCACCCATTTTATTTTCCCAGCTGTTATGCAAGGCTGTCATGTGTTCTAAGAAGGATATTTTGTTGGTGTTCTTTTCTTTTAATATAGATGTAATTTTCTCTCACATGTGTATCTTGTTTGAGCAGACCCAAAAAAAAAAAATTCTGATTTTATATCAATAGTGGTTGCTGGTTTAAAGTTCCTGCATGACCCATGGGACCATTTAGCACAGAGACTGCATGTATTCCAAGCAGGACGTCGTCTGTTATTCTTTCTGCAGATTTTCAAGATGGTGGTCATTTACCACTCCTGGCACACTTGACAACTCTCCTAGCTACCTAGTGTACAGGACCACTAAAAGTATTTAGTTTTCAGTGTTTGAACAATTCTTCTGGGTAGGCTGGCTAGGATAGGCTTAGTGTGTCACAAATAACCTGTGCATAGGTTATGGGGCAAGTGTGCTCTAAAATTCCTGAAAGAGTTAGGAGAAAAACTCATCACAGAAACTAAGGACTTCAGAATGGCTAGCTTCATCTTTCAGAGACTCAGTATTGCGATTTGTTACCCATGGCCTGGTGGCAAAACCTCTCGCTTCAAATGCTGAGTTTTTTTTTTTTTATATTTGATTGAAATCTGCGTATACAAACATCATGACATAAATATTACCTTTTACATAAGAATTTCCCAATACCAAAACAACTACAAGCAACTTCCCCACACCAAATGCTTAGTACCAAATATAATATTACATCACACTCCATGGTTCCTTCCTTTTCGCTATAACAGACGAATATATACCAACCAATCAATAAGTTCTACGTGAACGCTTCAAGGCACACCAGAAACAACTACAATCTCATCCTTGTACAGCACCCCCCCTTCCTCCAAGAGCGTTCACGCATTGTTATGCCATAAGACAAAACATAAAACCACAAAACAATGACCACACAAGGAATGAATACATATTACCCATGAAACAATCGTATATAAAAAACATATATACCTTCCCAACCATGGGATACATTAAACACAATATATACCTGACAACTACATATCCTTCCTATTTCCCCAAAAATTCTTACAACCACCAAGCCCCATATACTTAAGGCCACCTTTAGTATACTTCTGATCTATACACAATAATATGATATAACAAATATAGACAAGAAGAGGTATACACTTCTTATAAAGAACTACCCATATACCCCACATGCATACCCCCCCCCCCCTTGGACAATCCTCAAACAAGAAAACATAACATGAACCATGCACACACACACACACACACACACACACACACACAAAATGTTACATATTTCTTATATTATGATCTCTGCATTTCAACACAAAACACAGAAAACACAAACATAACAAAAATAACTTACTCCAATAATGACCTTACACAGAAGGCCCAAAACAGATGAACATCAATGATTATACAATCCATGTATGCATCTTATCCAAAATCGGAACCAACCTTCGACACAGAAGGTTCTCATACTCAGAGATGTACTGAAGCACAAACTACCCCAGCCTCTTCCCACTGATCTACACCCTCCCACCTAACGGCCTTCCACCTAAGAACCCACCTAACCCCCTTACCTATCATCTACACATTCCCCACTACTTTACCCATCCCCGTTCACCACCCCTAACCCATCCCCCTCCTTCCCCCACTAACCTCTCCCTCCCCATGCCCCTTAACCCATGCACTGTCATCTCTCAATAAGGCTGCAGAAAGCCCCATCCCACGCCCTACCATATAATTCCCTGTTCCTACACTTAGTCCTATAAAAGCTGCTCCCAATGCCCCAATACGTGCCCTCCTCCTCTTCCCTACAACTCCATGAAATATAAACATAATCCAATACCAAATAAGACAACCCCTGCGTAGTGTCCAAACTGCCCCAGATCCAAACTCAGCGCCCTCAGAACCAAAACCTCCCTTTCCCCACCTGTCGTAACACCCCCAAACCATTCTCTCACCTCCTGCAATCCATCACAAAATAAACACATGATATGCCGTTTCCAGCTCGCCACACCTACCGCAAACCCCATCGGCTACCAACCCCATGACGTATAATTGAGCTCTAGAAGCCAAAACCCCCAGCAAAAACCTATATCCTACCTCTTCGCACCCTAGGATGTAACTTTAGCTTTCAAACCACCTCCATATTCCTTGCCAATCATACAGGGGATAAACCCCTCTCCCCTGCTCCTCCCCTCCAAGCCCAACCTATCCAACCTACTAACCCTACTCGTCCCCGGCTCTTTCATCACCATTAACCCTCGTAAAATTGCCTCACATACCAAAATATCCTTCCTCCCCCACCACCTGCACACCTCCTTCATTACTAACCCCACTCTTCTTCCCCCTCCCCTCCTCGCATCAGAAATTCATGCCTCACAAACACACTTCGTATTCACCTCAACGGTATCAACCCTATCCTCCCACCTCGTCTTGGTTTCCACTACCTCCCTACTTAGCCAGTGTCTCCATGCCCCCATACAACCAAAACATTACTCAACAAACGTTGCACATCCACCTCCAAGAGAGGATATACCACCGCCCTAAACCATAATTTGCTATACACCAACACATTTATAACAATAACTCTTTGCAGTAATGTCACCTCTCCCACTCCCCAGCCCCTCATCCTTCCAATTGCCGCATCCACCACCATCCTTGAATTCACCTCCTGCGCCACTACCGCATCTGCACTAAAAACTATACCGCATATCTTAATCATTTCTACACAATTCCAACCCCTCCGCACCCCAACGTTCCCCAGACCAACTTCCTACCTCCAATAAATTACTTCCCTATTAACCCTCATCCCTGTTCCCTCCCAGAACGTTCTATCAAATCATTCAACTTACTCTATTGCCACTCCTTCCTAACCAACACCGTGGTGTCATCAACATAACCAACCATACCACCCACCTCCCCCCTCTCCTCAGACCCACCCTCAACCCCGCCTCTACCAATCTGTAAAAGGATCCTGCAAGTGCGAAAGGATCTGCGACAGAGGACAACCCTGTCGCAGACCCTCTGCATTTCCACTGCCCTTCCCACCTTCCCATTAATCTGCACTGTAATAACGCACCTGCATACAATGTTTCGACCCACCTTACCACCCCTTCCCCAAAACCCTGCCTCTCCAATATTGCAAACATTTCTCGATCAACCCTGTCATATGCTCTCTGCCAATCCAATCCTAACACCACCCCCTCACTTTCCTCAATAAACTGCTTAATTCGCCGATGCCCTGTACGAATACTCCTTCCAGCCACCCCAAATTGACTCTCATGCAAAACTCCACCTAAACCCTTCTTGATCCTATTTGCCAAAATCTTTGCAAAATTTTGTAATCCGCGTCAACAAAGCCAGACCCTATAATCACTTAAGCCCTCAGGAGAATCTCCCTTCGCCACTAATACTACTACCCCAGTCCTCATTGATTCCCCCATGAAACCATCCTCCTCAACCCATTAAACAACCTCACGAGAACCCTTTTAAAACCTCCCAATGAGTTACGTACAAATCCCCGGCAACCCATCTATCCCAGGTGACTTCCCAACCTCAAACCCTGCACGGCTTCCCAAACCTCCTCCTCCAAAATCTCTGCCCCGCACTCTCTTCCCTCCTCCACACTCAAGAATCTCCCTATGCCCTGCAATAACCCTTCTCTGTCCACCTGATTAACCTTCCCTTCCTGTATTGAACACGAAACCATCCTTCCGCGTACCCCCATGCCCTCCGTCGTTCTTAAAACCCTCCCTCCTGATACCCATCCACCCCCTCCACTTTCAAAGACGAAATTAACATCCTCCTACGTTCTCAAAAGTCCTTAAAACCACCTTTGAAGCCTTATTTCCCCATAAAACTTCCTCCATACCACTCCTAACCCGTAAGGCATGAAACTGTTCCTCTTGTAAATCCGTAACATACCCCTCAATTCCACTACATATGCCGTTCTCCTCTCCCCCAATCCCCGCCTGACATTCACCTAACAACCCCTCCAAATATTTATGATACCCAAACCTACTCCTGCTATCTTCCCTACCGACCCACCCATAAAACTTCCTAATTTCCCCTTTCCCCTCTCCATCCACCATCTGACAATCCCATTTGACACCCCCACCCCTCCTTCCACACCCTCCCCACCACTCTTCGAACCTCTCAGCCCCCTTCCCTCTTCAATAATCTCGTATTCAATTTCCAATACTCTTATACACACTCACTGCCCCGTCCCACCCCTTCAAACAACACTCCCCTATGATCCGAAAACCCACATCGACACATTCCACCCTCCGAACATCCACCGCCCTTGTCACATATATTCTGTCCAGTCGTGCTGCATAATCCTTCCTCACAAAGGTATATTCCACCATTTCTCCCCGTCCCCACCACGTCTACCACTCCCACTGCCCCCAACACACCCTCAATGACCCCAACACACACCCCACCCCATGGCTTGACGTCTCTAATCCGAATCACACAATTCCAATCTCCAGCAATTATAGACACTTGAGGCAAACCTCGGACAGCATACGCCAACTCATTGTTTACAAAATCATCCTTTAGTCTCCTATTGCTTATAGCTGGCATATATACTCCCAGGAAACTCACCTGTACTCCACCCCAATCCCCGTTTACTCTAACTATTCTACCACCCACATCCTCCCAAGACTCTAAAGTAGGGATGTATCGGATGTGAAAAATTTAGATATCCGGTATGCGGATGTGTATACGGATGTCTTACTTACTCATTTTACGGATGCGGATGCGGATGTAAGAAATTGTGCGGATGTTCCGCAGATGCGGATGCGGATGCGAATATCCGATACATCACTACTCTAAAGTGAATGTGTTGCGTGGGGGTTCTTTCGCAGATTGGGTAATGAACAGACGAGTTTGGGATGGTAACTTGGTATATTAGACAGGGTGGTATTCTCAGAGCCGTAAGCCTGGTCTATCCCTACACGGTGTCTCGGTGGTAACTGGCACTGCCCCGAGCAGGGCTCATAGCGTTCAAAGTATTGACCTTTGACATGGGTGACCTTTGACATGGGTGACCTTTGACATTGGCTAACGGTTGCATCGGATGGTCACGTGAGCAGAAACGGTTATACCCTATGAACTCTCACTGAGCTTACAGTGACAGTCTCGGAAGTGTTTTAAAGACCACACTATTGCTAAGGCTTCTTGCTCAGTTACTGTATAATTCCTTTCGGCCTTTGCAAGGACTCGACTAGCAAATGCAACTGCGTTGTGTTTACTATCGATCTTCTGTGCAAGAACTGCACCAATGCCTATTGAACTAGCATCAGTGGTTAAATAGAAAGGCTTTGTAAAATCTGGGAATTTTAAGATTGGAGCAGAAGTTAGTCTTTCTTTCAAGGTTTGAAATGCTTTTTCCTGACTGAAGGTCCAAACAAATGGAGCATCTTTCTTAAGCAACTCAGTTAGAGGAGCTGCTATCGAGGAAAAATTGGCAATGTATGATCTATAAAAATCTGCTAAGCCCACAAAGGATCTTATGGCATCAGCAGTTTTGGGAGTTGGAAAATTCAATACTGCATCTACTTTACTTCGGTCAGTCATAACCCCTCTAGGAGTGACTACGTGACCCAGAAACTTAATTTCTGATCTGAAAAATTGACATTTAGACAGTTTGATCTTTAGATTGGCTTCTTCAAGCTTACTCAGTACCTTCTCCAGCCTTTCTAAATGCTTGTCTACATCCTCGGACATAACAATTACGTCATCTAAATATACCATTAGGTCTTTTCCTATAAGGCCTCTAAAGATATTGGTCATGAGCCTCGAGAATGTGATAGGCAAAGATCTTAATCCAAAGGCCATACGACAGAATTCGAAATGACCTGTTGGGGTGGAGAATGCGGTGAGCTCTTGGCTGTCCTCATGAAGAGGGACTTGCCAAAACCCTTGTAACAAATCGAGGGTCGAGAAGACCTTATTATCTCCGATATTACGTAACAGGTCGCCAAGTACAGGAAGTGGGAAACGATCTGGAATCGTTTTCGCATTTAGCTTCCTAAAGTCAATCACTGGGTGCCAAGTACCGTCCTTCTTAGGTACTAGGATTAAGGGCGCATTCCAGGGGGAGTTGCTAGGTACGATAACACCATCGTCAAGCATCTTATTGATTAATTCCTCTGCGACAGCGACTTGTGAATGCGGCATCCTGTACGCAGGTACATAAATTGGTCTGGTACCAGGTTCAAGTGGGATACGATGGGACAGTAGGTTCGTTAAACCCATCTTCTCACCTGGTAAAGCAATTGCTCTACGGTGTTTATTCAACAAATTCAATAACCGTCCGACTTCGTCTGGGAAGTCAGTGGGAGCTAAGTCTTTCTCTTCTACTGGTGGAATAGAATGGTCCGGTGAAGTGGATGGGTTCTCCCCGGTTGAAATAGCACCGACCCACTAGTCAGGTGATAACTCATCCTCAACCCGAATAAGGTAAGGGTAGTGAACAAGGTCAACAATGTTGGTATTGGCTCTGAGTCGAACACTGTGACCCAAGGTATTAGCGACAAGCAGGAATATCTTACTGTCTTGGACAGTATGTAAAGATGGCTCAACAAATAAACCCTTCACTCTGCAGGAATTACTGTCAACTGGAAAGATCACTATCTGGAACACAAGGGACAACAACTGGCATTCTAGTGAATACACTAGCAACAGAAACGGCTTTCTGCAATTGCTTTTGCATCAGCGAGAGATGCTATAACTCATTCAAGTAGTCTTTCTTCAACAAAGCATCCCATGGAGAGGAACTACTACTTGAACTAGCAACATTGCAAGGATAGACTCAGTACTCAAGGCGGTCCGGGATACCTCCGGCACCCTAGGCATCTTGCATGCAAGAACTCTAAAGTGAATGGACTTAACTCACTGACTCCTACCAACACCCCCCCTTTAAATGCCCGTGCATCACACGCAAAAATCCTATACCCCTTTATTGCTAGCTCATTACCCTTCCTATAATTATGCTCTTGACAAAAGAAAACATCAACTTTCCACCTCCACAAAGTTACCTCCACCCATTTACGTTTCACCTCATTCCTGAGGCCATTCACATTAAATGTTACACACCTGAAACGTAAGACTGGGGTTTGCCCTTTGGCTTCAGTACTCTCTTTTCCATTATCTTATGTCCTTCCCCATCCTTCCCCCTCCTACCCCTCCCATCCTCCTTTACTTCCCTAGCACCCCCAGTACCCTTTGACCTACCTCCTTTCCCCTACACCACATCTGCCCACACTTTTTTCCCAGGCCTTTGTGCAGCTGTCAACAAGTCATCCTCAGACTCCTCCCCCGGCCTTTTCCTGGACTCCCCTTTCTCCTCAACTAACTCCATTTTCTCTTCCCTATGAACCTCTGCTACTACCACAGATACCTGAACGTTATTCACTTCCCTACACATATCATTCTCAACAACAGCCTAATTTTGATCATTCTTGAAATCACCTCGCCCCAAAACAGAAACTTCTTCCATCGACAAATTATCTCCCTGTATGAACTCTCGTAGGTCCTTCAAAATCTCTGCCTCCTCCCCATGCATCCCCTGATGATCAGCAACAGACGCCGTACTATGTTCCTCTGATGCCACAGACGACACATTACCCCGCCTCCCATCTGCCCTTCGACCTGCTCCACCTCCTCGCTCCACGACTGACGCACCATGCCCTCCTGCCCGTCGTCCACACGTTGGTCTTCTGTCAGAATTGTTGAAACCTCCTTGGGTCTCACGTCCTCGTCCACACCTCGCCTCACTTCCGTCTTCCTTCGATTACAGTCCGCCGCCAGGTGTCCCTGCTGTCCGCATAACCGACAGGTTCGAACCTGCCCAACATATGTAACATACACCTGCGTGCGAAAACCAGTCATTATTACATAAGAAGGGATCTCCTGACGTAACGTCATCTTGACGGAATACGCCCCTCCAACATCCCAACATAGGGCCCCTTCGCCCACCTGCCAACAGTTACTGCATGAACAATGCCATATTTCTGCATGGCTTCAGTAATGTCACATTCTCCCGCCTCAAAAGGCACATTCTTCAGCTTCACCCACTTGTAGGTGGCTGACACATCATGGACACATACCTCAAGGCCTGATAACACCACCAACCTCTTGTCCTGAAACGTATCCACGATCCTATGATACGCCGCCGAACACGCAAACTTCACAAACAGCCTCCTCGCTCCATTGAGGGATATCCCGTATAATTCGGAATGGTCCACTCCCAGCACATCACGCAGAATCGCAGGTAGAACAATATCCGCGTTGGACGGGTACACTGCTCCCTGTAGAATCTCAATTCCAACAGTATTAACCCTCCTCCTGTAGCCCTCCGCCATGACAGTGAAAATAAAATTTCACGATGCGGCCACCAGAGGTCACGACGAGCACCCGCACACAACCAGGGCTGGGCGTTGAATGTCCTATCCCATCTACTTTTTACTCTCACTGTAGCTACAATTAGAAAATATCTGAGATACCTGTGGCCCCTCCATAAACATGTACATCTGAAGTCTACCTATCAGTCTTTTACCTAGCAATTCGTAGTCCAACAAACTGCTGTCATTATATCCTGTATCATATCTTGTTTACTTATTTATCCTTTTTTTCTTAAAATATTATTACCTGTTACCAAACCCCTTTCTAAACAAAGTTCATTCAAGGATCCTCCATTATCATTTACACTTGGCCCCCGAAACTTACCTACCACACCCTTTCTAACAGTTTCTCTCACTATAGCATTTGGGTCCCCTGCCACAATTACTCTCACACTTGGTTCAAAAGTTCCTACACACTTACATAACTGTTATGGCCCCATACCTAACAATGAGAGTTAGGTAGTTACCGGCCGGCAGTCAAGGGGTTACGTCATCAGACGTGATGTTTGACTGACGGGCCGGCTTGACTGACAGTGCTAACGAGACTCTCCCATATACAACACTGGAGAGTTCACCAGCTCCCTGATGCACTTAGGGAGTGTCAACGAGACTCTCCTATTCAACACTGGAGAGTTCACCAGCTCCCTGATACACTACTGGAGTTCGCCAGGCAGACCTGCTTGAGAGTTGCAGACTCTCGCAGTGTGGTGCTGGTGACAGTTCTACAGTGCTCCAGTGCTGAGAGAACTGGAAGCTCTATCTTCTCTAGATCGTGTTATTCGAAAGCAGCTTTGTACTTGTGATGTTTGAAAGGCCAAGTACAGTGTTGGTGTTCTCTTCCTGCTTGATATGAGGACACTGTTATGAGGAGAGCGGCGTCTGGTCACCAGAATTACCTACTTGCTTTCATCGTACCTGCGACTATGTACCTGAGACTATATGTACCTGAGGTGTCTTGTGTGACACTGTTATGAGGTGTCTTGTGTGACACTGATATGTTATGGTGTCTTGTGTGACACTGGTTGTGTGTCTGGTGTGACACTGGTATTGTTACCCGGAGTGTCAGGTATTCAGTGGTGCATTCAGAGAGTTTGTGACGGTGGCACGACACAAGTTAAGAGTCGTGTATTTGATGTGTGTCATAACGCGGTGCAAAGGCTTTATTAGAGATGGGTTCATGATGCAGGGGGCGTGCCATGTGGCACAGAGAAGGTGTCGTGTGACACAGCGTTGGAGTCTTATGGTACAGGGAGATCGGGTGTCGTGGAACCCCGTATGCGTGCCATAAGACAGAGATAAGGGTGTCTGAGGACACGGTGGAGAAGGCGTATCATGACAAGGTGTGGTAGTGTCCTGTGTGACACGATGATGGCAGCGACTTGACACTAAACTAAGTATATGATTTTACTTGTGACTTTTATCTTGTACTATGATTTTGTGTAAATATGTTTTTACACAAATTATAAGATTATGTTTTTATTCAGAGTATATGTTTTTATATTAATATAATATAATAAATATTGAAAATATGAGATTTTACTTAGTATCCCAAACAGTCGTTTATTACAAATGGTTATTTTATTTGTAATATGGGGGTTCTCTCAGCTCTGTAGACCTGTCACCAGCACCACACTGCGAAAGTCTGCAACTCTCGAGCAGGTCTGCCTGGCGAACTCCAGTAGTGTATCAGGGAGCTGGTGAACTTTCCAGTGTTGTATATGGGAGAGTCTCGTTAGCACTGTCAGTCAAGCCGGCCCGTCAGTCAAACATCACGTCTGATGACGTAACCCCTTGACTGCCGGCCGGTAACTACCTAACTCCCATTGTTAGGTAGGGGGCCATAACGATAACATTTCCCACCATCTCTCTCTCCTCTACACTCCTCTCTCTCCAGGTGCATACACACTAATTATGACCCACTTTTCGCATCTGACCCTTATTTTAATCCACATAATCCTTTAATTTATTAATTTATATTCTCTCTTCTCCTTCCATAACTGATCCTTCAACATTATTGCTACCCCTTTCTTAGCTCTAACTCTCTCAGAAACTCCAGACTTAATCTCGGTTATATCTTCCTACTGAAACTCTCCTACCCTCTTCAGCTTTGTTTCGCTTAGAGCTAGGACTTTCTACTACCTTTCATTCATAACATTGTACTACATCCAAGCACATTTAAACATCCCAGCTTTATAAAGTTTTCCTTATTATTTTTTTTAGTAATTTATGCAGGAGAAGGTGTTACTAGCCCACTGCTCCCGGCATTTTAGTTGCCTTTTACGATTCGCATGGCTTACGGAGGAAAGATTATTTTCCACTTCCCCATGGAGATGAAATTAAATAAAAAGAAGAACTAATTAGAAAAATAGAAGAATATTCATATCGGTGTGTATACATATACGTGTAAATGTATATGTAGTGTGCCTAACTGTAAGTAGAAGTAGCAAGACGTACCCGATTTCTTGCGTGTTTATGAGACAGAAAGAAAGACACCAGCATTCCTACTATTGTGCAAAACAATTCCAGGTTTCTGTTTCACACGCATTTGGCAGGCCTGTAGTACCTCCCTGGGTGGTTGTTGTCTACCAACCTACTACCACAGGACGGTAGTACCTCCCTGGGTGGTTGCTGTCTACCAACCTACTACCACAGGCCTGTAGTATCTCCCTGGGTGGTTGCTGTCTACCAACCTACTACCACAGGCCTGTAGTACCTCCCTGGGTGGTTGCTGTCTACCAACCTACTACCAACGCACATATATATATATACACACACACACACATGCGAGTAGAAGTTATAACGATACCGATAATGTAAATGAAAGAAAATAATTGGATATCCTTATTACATCATTACTTGAAACGTTACTGACCTGGGACCTTAATAAAAGACAATGAGTGAACACAGTATATATAGTAGAGAAAAAAGGTCATTGGTGAAGATCAGATGATGCGTCAGGTCATCTAATAACCGTGTCACGTGACAGCAAGAAATCCGCGTGGAGCAGTAGCATATGTGCTTAAATAGCATTGTTGTCTGGTGTTGGTAGTAGCAAATGAGGATACTTCAATACAGTGACGCCCATTAGTATTGGATTTTCTGTAGATCTGTTCACCTTTGTTTCAGTTCCTGAGATGTCCCTCTTTTTGGTGTCGTCTCTGTTGAATGCATTTCTGTGTTTTCGGTCCAGTGGAGTGTGCAACAAGGTCTGTGAGGGAAGAACAGAAAGGAATCTTTCTACACTTTCAGACCTTAAAGAAATAGCAACATCAATTATTTTATGAGTCCAAGAACTAAACCAAAATGTATTTCAGGAGTGTTGGAGGCTTCCAAGGATGCGACTTCTGGTGGTGGTGTTGGTGGCGATGATGCTGGGTGGCGGTACCGTTGGACACCTGCCGCCCCAAGAGAAGTCATACAAAATTTTATTTCTTGTAATAGGATCCCCGATTAGCCACAGGAACGTCTTCATCCCTATAGCAGAGGCCTTGGCTGACCGCGGTCACCAGGTGAGTCAGTTTATTACTATTTGTGTTAGGTAAGTTAGTCAATCAGTCGGCACCTGGAGAATTATTTTCTAAATATTAAGGATCTATTGACATTAAGCTGAGGGTTCCTGCATTTTGTTTATAAGCTCAGTATTGATAATGTTGCTGAGGTAATTTAAAAACTTAACATTAGGAATATTTTGAAGTTAACATACCTCTGCATAACTTAATATTAGAAGAAGAGCTATCTGTTGGCCAGATTCACTTGATTTCTTTATATTCCTATACTGTGAGAAGTTACTTCCTGCATCTAATGAACAAATACAGCATCCACTTCATGACTGCTTATATCCTCACCTGTTTATAACATTTCTGTCTTAATTCCATCAACTCCAGCTGCTTAACCCCCATTCATTCTACCCACTGTCTCAAGCGAATTCTCAGACTAACGTCTGGTTCTTCCCCACTTTTTGCCTCCCTCTCTTCATGAACATTCAACAATTCCTCAGAATATTTCCTAAATCTTCGCATTACCTTCAACTTCCCATCAAACAACTCCTCTACTTTGTTGTTAACTGTTAATTCTATTTTTGCCTTAGGCTTTCTTGATTTATTCTCATCAGCTCTCCCTTTGCTCTCTCTTACCACTCTTTTAACCTCTCTTACTCTCCATAAACTCTCACTGTAGTTTCTACTAGTAATGGTCTAATATATCTGTCGCTCCTGTAAAAATATTCACATTCAGAGGTCTGCCAGTCAACATTTTATCTACTAATACAAAAGTCCAACAAACTGCTATGATCGCGCCGTATATCGTATCTCCTATACATATTTATCCTCTTAAAATACGTATTACCTATTAACAAACCTTTTTCTATACATTGGTCAATCAGAGGCTTCCATTGTCATTTACATCGGGCACTTAAAACTTGCCAAATTCACAATCTACAACATTTTCTCCTTACTAGAATTTAGGTCCTCCCCACAACAATTATTTTCTCACATGGTTCACAACTCACTTATACCCTGTTCTCACATCCCACCCTAATTTTAATCAAATTAATTCTTGAATTTATACACCTTTCTTTCCATAATTGATCATTTAATATTTCCGCTACTCTTTTTTGAGTTCTAATTCTCCCAGATACACATGACCTAATCCCATTAACATTGAAATTATGCTACCCAAGTTAACTTTAAAACTCCTACCTTGTCGTTTTAGTAATTTATACAGGAAAACGGATTACTAAGGAAGAATTCTCACTCACTTCCTGCTGGAGATGAATGGTAACACTGTAAGATCAAGAACTATAAATTGATTAGTATAAAACCCAGATGAGTGTGTATACACATACACGTAAAACTGTATGTATGTAGGCATTTAAAAATATATATATATATATATATATATATATATATATATATATATATATATATATATATATATATATATATATATATATATATGCAAAAAGATCACAGTAAACAGGTGATATCAAAATATGCGAGACAACCACTATGAAAAATAGAGGAATTCCAAGCGCTTTCCTCACAGTGGTTGTCTTGCATATATATATATATATATATATATATATATATATATATATATATATATATATATATATATATATATATATATATATATATATATATATATATATATTTTTTTTATTAACACATCGGCCGATTCCCACCAAGGCAGAGTGGCCCGAAAAAGAAAAACTTTCATCATCATTCACTCCATCACTGTCTTGCCATAGGGGTGCTTTACACTACAGTTATAAAACTGCAACATTAACACCCCTCCTTCAGAGTGCCGGCACTGTACTTCCCATCTCCAGAACTCAAGTCCGGCCTGCCGGTTTCATTAAATCCCTTCATAAATGTTACTTTGCTCACACTCCAACAGCACGTCAAGTATTAAAAACCATATGTCTCCATTCACTCCTATCAAATACGCTCACACATGCTTGCTGGAAGTCCAAGCCCCTCGCACACAAAACTTCCTTTACCCCCTCCCTCCAACCTTTCCTAGGCCGACCCCTACCCCGCATTCCCTCCACTACAGATTTATACACTCTCGAAGTCACTCTGTCTCGTTCCATTCTCTCTACATGTCCAAACCACGGTAGTACCAGGGAGGTACTACCGTCCTGCCAGGTGACTGTGAAACAGAAACCTGAAACTGTTTTACATGATGGTAGGATTGCTGGTGTCTTTTTTCTGTCTCATAAACACGCTGGATAACAGGTATATCTAGCTACTTCTACTTACACTTTAGGTCACACTACACTGGCATACACATGCATATATATACATACACACATCTAGGTTTTTCTTCTTTTTCTTAATAGCTCTTGTTCTTTTTATTTTCTCTATTGTCCATGGGGAAGTGGAAAAGAATCTTTCCTCCGTAAGCCATGCGTCGTATGAGCGATAGATGACGGGAGCAATGGGCTAGTAACCCCTTCTCCTGTACAAATCTACTAAAGAAAGAAAAACTTATATAATATATATATATATATATATATATATATATATATATATATATATATATATATATATATATATATATATATATATATATATGTCGTGCCGAATAGGTAAAACTGGTCAATTAGCAAGAACTCATTTAAAATTAAATCCTTTCTAAAAATTTGTCTTATACGTTTAAAGATATATTTTTTTTTCATTTATGTTGATGTAAAAAAATTTAATTTTGTTCCAAAAGAATCTTAGAAAATTTACCTAACCTTATTATAACAAGCGCAATTTAATTTAGCCTAATCCAAGTAAATATATTTTAGATATGCTTATAATAATTTAATACTAAACAAACACATTGAAATATATTTTTTTCGTTAGGTTAAGACTGATTTTCGTGAATTTTTTGCATACACAAGTTTTCGCTTGTCTAATATGGCAAGAAGAGCGTTGCTATTTAAGCTAAAATCGCAAGTTTTACCTTTTCGGCACGACATATATATAGTTCCTAATAAGCCGAATTTGCCGAATAGGCCGAACTCCCTAAAAAACTGGACTTTTCTAAAAAATAGTTTTACAGATTGATAGATATATTTATTTCATTCACGATGATATAAAATGTTTTTTTTTAACCAAACCTAACTTATAAACCTTACCTAACTTAAATTAGCGTAATTGTTTTAACTAAATTCTGCTGTGTATAGCATAGATTAGCTTAAATTTAATACTACTTAAAATCAATGATCTATTATATGTTTTTAGGTATTTTTCAGATTGATTTCCTCTGATGTATGGAATAAACAAATTTTCATTCTGCTAATTCAGCAGAAAAAAAACCTTGCAGAATAGTTCAAACTCGCTTAGGACTGGGTAACACAATTGATTTAACTATTAGAAGACACCAGTGAGCTGAGAACTGAGAGACACCAGTGAGTTGAGGACTGAAAGACACCAATGAGTTGAGGACTGAGAGACACCAGTGAGTTGAGGACTGAAAGACACCAGTGAGTTGAGGACTGAGAGACACCAGTGAGTTTAGGACTGAAAGACACCAGTGAGTTGAGGACTGAGAGACACCAGTGAGTTGAGGACTGAGAGACACCAGTGAGTTGAGGACTGAGAGACACCAGTGAGTTGAGGACTGAGAGACACCAGTGAGTTGAGGACTGAGAGACACCAGTGAGTTGAGGACTGAGAGACACCAGTGAGTTGAGGACTGAGAGACACCAGTGAGTTGAGGACTGAGAGACACCAGTGAGTTGATGACTGAGAGACACCAGTGAGTTGAGGACTGAGAGACACCAATGAGTTGAGGACTGAGAGACACCAGTGAGTTGAGAACTGAGAGACACCAGTGAGTTGAGGACTGAGAGACACCAATGAGTTGAGGACTGAGAGACACCAGTGAGTTGAGGACAGAGAGACACCAGTGAGTTGAGGACTGAGAGACACCAGTGAGTTGAGGACTGAGAGACACCAGTGAGTTGAGGACTGAGAGACACCAGTGAGTTGAGGACTGAGAGACACCAATGAGTTGAGGACTGAGAGACACCAGTGAGTTGAGGACTGAGAGACACCAGTGAGTTGAGGACTGAGAGACAACAGTGAGTTGAGGACAGAGAGACACCAGTGAGTTGAGGACTGAGAGACACCAGTGAGTTGAGGACTGAGAGACACCAGTGAGTTGAGGACTGAGAGACACCAGTGAGTTGAGAACTGAGAGACACCAGTGAGTTGAGAACTGAGAGACACCAGTGAGTTGAGGACTGAGAGACACCAGTGAGTTTTGGACTGAGAGACACCAGTGAGTTGAGGACTGAGAGACACCAATGAGTTGAGGACTGAGAGACACCAGTGAGTTGAGAACTGAGAGACACCAGTGAGTTGAGGACTGAGAGACACCAATGAGTTGAGGACTGAGAGACACCAGTGAGTTGAGGACTGAGAGACACCAGTGAGTTGAGGACTGAGAGACACCAGTGAGTTGAGGATTGAGAGACACCAGTGAGTTGAGGACTGAGAGACACCAGTGAGTTGAGGACTGAGAGACACCAGTGAGTTGAGGACTGAGAGACACCAGTGAGTTGAGGACTGAGAGACACCAGTGAGTTGAGGACAGAGAGACACCAGTGAGTTGAGGACTGAGAGACACCAGTGAGTTGAGGATTGAGAGTCACCAGTGAGTTGAGGACTGAGAGACACCAGTGAGTTGAGGACTGAGAGACACCAGTGAGTTGAGAACTGAGAGACACCAGTGAGTTGAGAACTGAGAGACACCAGTGAGTTGAGGACTGAGAGACACCAGTGAGTTTAGGACTGAGAGACACCAGTGAGTTGAGGACTGAGAGACACCAGTGAGTTGAGGACTGAGAGACACAAGTTAATTGAGGACTGAGAGACACCAGTGAGTTGAGGACTGAGAGACACCAGTGAGTTGAGGACTGAGAGACACCAGTGAGTTGAGGACTGAGAGACACCAGTGAGTTTAGGACTGAGAGACAGCAGTGAGTTGAGGACTGAGAGACACAAGTGAATTGAGGACTGAGAGACACCAGTGAATTGAGGACTGAGAGACACCAGTGAGTTGAGGACTGAGAGACACCAGTGAGTTGAGGACTGAGAGACACCAGTGAGTTGAGGACTGAGAGACACCAGTGAGCTTGCGATAAAAACAACAGTAGAGCTGAAGACTCAGATACACCACTGACCTGTGGAGTCAGACTCAGGAGTGAGCTGGAAGGTCAGAGGAAAAGTCACAATAAAACGGAAGCCACAACACGCAGAAAAGAAGGTTAATATAAACTTTATCACTTTTCTTCGACGTTACAGGTGGAGGTGTTGGCCAGCCTACCAGACTTCCCCACCACCAGAAACATCACGCAATATAACACCGGAATCAATTTTTGGGGAAATTCTAATATGTTCAAACTTCTTGAGCAGGAAATCGGTAAGGATGCAATATAAAGATAGCGTCTATCTCTCTCTCTCTTTCTTTTGGATAATACCTAGGGAATTTCGGGGGTCAACGCACCCAAAGCCTGGTCTGTGACCAGGACTAGTGGTGGATCAGGACCTGATCAACCAGGCTGTTATTGTTGGCCGCACGTAAACCGACGTACGAACCACAGCACGGCTGGTCAGGTACTGACTTTAGGTACCTGTCCAGCTCCTTCTTGAAGACAGCCAGGGGTCTATTGGTAAATCCCTTTATGTATGCTGGGAGGCAGTTGAACAGTCTTGGACCCCTAACGCTTATTGTGTTGTCTCTTAGCATACTCGTGGCGCCTCTTCTTATCAATAGGGGGATGTTGAATCTCCTGCCGAGTGTTTTGCTTTTGTCGGGAGTAATTTTCGTGTGCAGATTTGAGACTAGACCCTCTAGGATTTTCCAAGTATACATTATCATGCATCAAGGGTCTTCAACAATTCCCAGTAATTTAGGTGTTTTATCGTAATTATACGTGCCGTAAAAGTTCTCTGTATATTCTCAAGGTCTGCCTTGAAAGGGACCGTTAATGTATAGCAATATACCAGCCTAGAGAGAGCAAGAGGTTTGAAGAGAATGATCATGGGCTTGGAATCTATAGTTTTGAATGTTCTTATTTTCCTAGCAAATGTGGTTGGAATTTGTTTTATACTCCGATACAGTTTTGATTTCCTCTAGTTTTCCAAAGCGGAGTAATTGAAATTTGTCTTCATTGAACTTCATATTTTTTTTTTTTGGGGGCCCATTTAAAGATTTGGTTGACGTTCCCATGGAGATTTGCAGTCTTCGATGGATGACACTGTCATGCAAATTCAGGTGTCATAAGCATTTAATTTTCCAATAAAATTTTCTGTAGTGAATTGAAAATATTTTTGAATAACAAATTTCTCCCCTATTCGTCATGTCCTCCAGTGTCGTCTGGTTGATTTCCACTAACCTCTCCTCGTATGACACACCACTAGGGGACTAGTCTTGCTGCAAACTTTTTCACTTTCTTTAATTTATTGATATGTTTGACCAGATGTGCCTCGTACACTAATATGGGCCTGACATACACGGTGTACAGAGTCTTGAATCATTCCTTACTCAGGTGTCGAAACGCTATTCTTAGGTTTGCTAGGCGTCCATATGTTACAGCAGTTATTTGGTTGATGTACGCCTCAAGAGATGTGCTCAGTATGATACTCACCCCAAGATCCTTTTCTTTGAGTGAGGTTTTTCAGTCTCTGGCACCCTAGCCTGTACTCTGCGGTCTTGTTTCAACTTCCCCATTCTACATGACTCTCCATTTGGTAGGGTTAAACTCTGGAAACCAGTTATTGGACCAGGCTTGCAGTCTGTCCAGATCCCTTTGTAGTTCTACCAGGTTCTCATCTACTTGAATTCTCCGCATTCGCTTCACATCATCTGCAAACAGGGACACCTGTAAATCTATCCGTTCCGTCATGTCATTTACATTTACTAGAAACACCATTGGACCCTAGGACTGACCCTTGTGGAACTCCGCTCGTCACAGGCGCCGACAATGACACCACATCACGTACCATCACTCATTTTTCCCTCCTGTCAGGTATTCTCTGATCCATTGCAATGCCTTTCCTGTTATTCCTGCCTGCTCCTTTAGCTTTTGCAATAATGTTTTGTGTGGAGCTTTGTCGAAAGCTTTCTTACAGTTCATGTAAATACTGTCTACCCAGCCCTCTCTCTCTCTCTCTCTCTCTCTCTCTCTCTCTCTGTCTTGTCTTTCTTCTGTCACTGTTTCGTAAAACTCCATTAGGTTTGTGGCACAGGATTTTCCCTCCTTGAAAGCGTGCTAGTTATCGTGTATAATCTCATTCCTTTCGAGGTGCTCCACCAGTTTTTTCATGATAAGTTTCACCATGACTTTGCATACTCTGCATGTCAACAACACTGGTCTGTAGTTTAATGCCACCTGGCTGTCTCCTTTCTTGACGACTGGGACTAAATTTGCCTTCTTCCACACCTCAGATAGTCGCCCTGTTTCGATAGATGTGTTGAAGATTGTTGTTAGTGGCACTCGTAGTGCCTCTGCTTCTTCAGGACCCACGAAGTGATTTTGTCGGGTCCCACCGCCTTTGAGGTATCTAGCTCACTTAGCAGCCTCTTCACCTCCATGCCGGTTTGCTGGAGTCCTTTCTGTCTCCACTGAAAACTTCCTAAAATTTCTAGTTGAGCTCTTCACATAATCTTTTGTCGTTTCTTGTGATCTTCCCTCCTTCCTTCCTCAATCTGATTACATGATCCTTGTAGCTGAATACATTTCTTCCACACAAACATATCTGTTTGTGACTTGATAAAGTGCAAAGTCATGAAGATTGGGGAAGGTCAAAGAAGACCATGGAGAGTGGGAGACAAAGGCTGCAAACCTCACTCAAGGAAAATAATCTTGGGGTGGTTTTCACACAGAGCTCATCTCCTTTATCAAATCACAAACAGATATGTTTGTAACTTGATTAAGCCCTCTGTGGGAGTGAAAGTTACAAAAAGTGTCAGAAAAGAAGTCCTGCCTCAGTCCTTCACGTCACATAAATAGTGGACGTGATGGACTGGTTGTGTCTAGGTAATGGAAGGTAAGTTTTATTCAAGAAAGGGGAGATTGCTCCAATTTCTTAAATGAAAAAGACCTTCACTAGAATCTCGGCAGCCTCCACTGAAGAATGGAGCTAAAGGAGGAGGTATTTCCCTTTTGTATTATACATTAAGGTTATAATTCAGTTAAGTATAATTTATTGAAATAGTTGTTGCTATAAAATATTGCTAACATACATACGTTTTTCTCAGATGTATTCGACCTGCTTATAAATACAATGTTGCCACGGGTGGATGAGGTGTATCAGTCTCCCATAGTACTGGAACTCTACAACAGGAGGAAAACATATGACATCATCCTCGTAGATCACGTTTGTAACGAGGTAACGCTCTGCTAAAACTTGATTCTTTGTTTTGACGTTGCTTAATGCTTCTTTTAATCAATTAGAAAATTACGTAGGAAAGATAAGAAAGATATGCCCTTCACCCCTAGGAAATGTTCCATTAATAATGTTGCAACCCCTACAAAAGTAATATCACATTTGAAGATGAAGATGTCAAATTTCTAATTCTTGAATCACAAATTGAACAAATACAGTTCTGCAGGTGAACAGATTGAACTCAAAAAAAAATTAATAATAATTCAGTGTATAAAATGAAAATGTAAATTAAGCAATTAGAAAATAAAGGGAACTGTGCTTCTCATTAGGACTGTCGCACCCTCCATGCAATGCCATCTGGCCCTCCCTGGGGGTGCACGCAACCCAGGTTCGGAACCCTTTGTTTAGAGGAAGATTATTTCAGGTTCTTGTGTTATATACATTTATAATATGGCCAGATTATACACATTCACAGTGACACTCAAGAATTCTTTTGTAAGAGAAATATTCATTAATATCTTGCTTATTCACTGCTTTAAATACTATAATTTGATGAACTGTAAGATTTAGGTAATGTTTGTGTACATACAAGGAGGGAGTGTTTACATACATGCAAGGTATGTGTACATTCCAGAAAGATGTACATGTACATACCACATGATGTGCGTGTTCTTACAACATGATGTGTGTGTACTAATACATACCACATAATGTATATGTACTTGTACATATCAGCAAGGTATGTGTATCAGATATGTGTACATGGCAGTAAGGTGTGTGAATATATACTAGTATGTGCACATGACATAAACAAGAATGTGTACATACCAACGAAATGTGTGTATGTACCAGCGATGTGAGAGTACATACCAGCTAAGATTGAGTACATATGAGGTGTGTGTATAAATACAAGCATGATGTATGAACATTCAAGCAAGATATGTATATTCCAGTTGAGTATATATACCAGCAAGGCGTGTATACATATCAGCTAGGTGTGTGTACATATAAGCAATGTGTGTGTAATTTCCAGCAAAGTGTATTCGTACCAATAAGGTGTATGTAGCTACCGTAGAAGGTGTGTACATACTGTAGAACTAAGTTGTGTGTACCTAATGTATATTAAGGTGTGTGCACATACTGTAGCACAAGGTGTGCATACATACTATAGAAGAGGGTGTGTACATATTGTAGAACAAGGAATGTACATCTTGTAGAACAAGGTGTGTACATACTGTAAAAGTAAGGTGTGTGTACATTACTGAAGAGCCAAGATGTGTGCACATGAAAGCAAAATTTGAGTACATACCAACAAAGGGTGCGTACATTCCAGTAAAGTATATGTACATGCGCGCAAGGTGTTCACATGCCATAAAAGAGTGTGTGTATATCAAGAAGTATGCATGACAGTGAAGTAACATTGTCATATGTCGGGTATTTGTTAAGGTTTAAGTACACTATGATGGGAAGAATAAAAAGGCACAACACGGGAACAATACACAAATAATCCGCACAAAGTTGAATGAAATTATGACGTTTCGGCTCAGCTTGGACCATTAATTTGTGACTTGTGATTAGTTAATGTTCCGAGTTGAACAGAAAAATCGTCATAAGTTTCTTTCTTCTTTGTACTGGTTATTTGTGTACTGCATATCACAATAACTTATAAACAACAAGACCTTCCAGAGAGAATATAAGCAGGCCTATGTGTGAACACCTGCAGCTCGTTTTTGAATGGCAAGAAAATCCTTCATTACTTTTCTTCGTCAGAATTAGCGAGTGTTGTGTAAGTGGGTTCAGCGTCAGAGTTAGACATTTGCGAGTGTTTGAGACTTTTTCTCAATCGATAGTGAACTTGTATCATTCAGAGACTTGTGATTTAATTGCAGACTCAGTGATATTTTAGATTCTTCCACATAGTCAAAATGCAAAATTCTAAATAAAACTTTCTACACGATACATTCTTTATACAGAAATGAGTGAAACTTGATATGCACGTAGAAAGCCTATGCCTATGCAGAACATATCGGGCAAGCTTAAGCCTAACTTAACACTACAATATACATACGTATATACTAAGTATATTAAGGTATGACAATAAAATTGAATCAATAAATATTTAACCCATGAATATGTTAGTAGATAAAATATCGTGCAAAAGTGAACAAATAGCTTAGAGTTAATAAGTAAGTTTAAGTAGGTACTGGAATACATAAGTATAATGATTATGCCTAGTACCATAAGTGTTAATTACCTAGGATAACCCCCCCCCAAAAAAAAAAAATATATATATATATATATATAATTCGCAGAACAGGCGAAATATTCACAAACACTAATCTCAGGTCGACGGAGACTCGAACCTACAAGGTACGCAGTGCTTTACCACCGTACCACACTAGTCAATACCTTGGGATGAGATGAAAAGCTTAACACCATCTGCCTGAAGGCTGGCTGCCTTGGACCTAAACGTCTAGCGTTAGCTGGGCGCCAAGGTATTCGACCAGTGTGGTACGGTGCGTACCTTGTTGCAAGGTTCGAGTCTCCGTGACCATATAGTGAAAGTCATTGTCTTAAATTAACTTTAGTCCCATTATGTTAGTAAGAAATTTATTTAGTAATAAAGAATCCTAAATGATAATTATTAAACGTAACGAAAGATCGTTGTCATATGTAATTCAATGGCCTCTTGTTTAGATCCATCAGTTATGTTTTCTAACTAACAGTAAAGAGAGAACTATTTCATAACCAGCGGAAATTCCAGTTGATTTAAGACAGGCATTGCTACTAATCTTCTTGGGATGAGTTTTAATGAAATGTTGGATGATAAAAATGCTCTTGGTGTCTAAAATGATATAGTTATTGCAAGTTATATAAAAGCTAGCTTTCTTTATGCAATTAGATCTCGGCTATTTTTTTTTTTTTTTTTTTTGCAAGGCCACTCTAGGTTATTTTGTTAATTTTGGTTCAAAATGTAAAATTTGTAAATGCCACAATAGTACAATACTGTTTTTTTTTTTTTGATGACTTGGACGAAATGAGACACTTTGAGTTGTGTAAATGTTTTACCAGAATAAAAATGTCAGAGGCAACAAGATCATTATGTTTACTTTTCAACAGATGGCATATCCGTTCCTGCATGAGATGCCTTACATCACTGTTGCCACCCCCGGCATGGACCCCACGCAGAGTGCCGTTATGGGCAACGTTCTCAACCCGGCCTATACGCCTTCCTTACTCAGCGATACCGTACCCCTGTGGAATGTTTACTATCGCCTTATCAACACACTGGCCCACATGCATCATCCCTTCTTGTATTTCTACTGGATGTATATGCCAGCAATTCAAAAAAAGGTAATATAACAAAAAAAGGTCTCCCACACGGATTGATTAGAAGATAATAAACATAGTATATACTTCAGCCTTCTACTTCACCAGACTGAAATATATATGACGAAATGTATAATACTCATCTTGTCTAGCTTATGACTTCATCCTCGTAGATGTGTTTCTCAATGCTCATTCTATTTTTCTATTTATAAAAGATAATATATATTATTAAGTTCATAAACATTCACAGTAAAACATATCAAAGCATTTGATTAAATGATAAAACTTGTAATATCATGTTGGACTCTTGTAGTCATTGTTTATACTATATTGTTGAGATCTTGTTTATTCTACAAACATTTTAAACCAGTCAGTTAACAAGGGCAGAAGGTGAATGGGAAACCTTCCAAGTCGTCTGACTCAGGATGCATCATTAATAAGAAAAAAAGAGCATAGGAATGGAGGAACACTGCAGAAGGCCTACTGGCCTATACAAGGCAGGTCGTTATCAAAACCACCACTACCTAAGAATTTACTCCCGTACTCACGACACCAATCAAATCCAGCCCCTCCCACTCATATTTTGTCCAATCTCTTTTAAAGCCACCCAAGGTCCTAGCCTCTATCACGTACTCGGAAGATTGTTCCACGCATCTACAACTCTGTTCGAAAACCAGTACTTGCCTATGTCCTTTCTAAATCTAAATTTATCCAATTTAAATCCGTTATTTCTGGTTCTTACTTGGTTCGATATCCTCAGTATTTTATTAATATCTCCTTTGTTTATGCCCATCATCCACTTGTACACCTCGATGATATCTCCTTATTCTACGTCTCTCCAGAGAGTGGAGATTCAACGCTCTAAGTCTATCTTCATACGGGAGATTTCTTATACTGTAAATCATTTTAGTCATTTTCTTTGTATGTTCTCCAATGAATCTATATCCATCCTGTAGTAAGGAGACCAAAACTGAGTTGCATAATCCAAATGAGGTCTCACTAGTGATGTATAGAGCTGTAAAATAACTTTTGGACAAAAGTGGTATATAATATCGACAAGTTGAAAATAAACCATGTGCAACATCTGGTATATTAAAATTTTGCCAAGTGCTTATCACAAATTCCAGGACATAAATTGAAAGAGTAGAACTATATACAAAGATGAGGTAATCAGTCCCACAGCCTAGAGTTGGTGTGTTCAGCACCGCTGGTGTAGGAATCTGAAGTCCAGGTAAGAATGCTTGACCTTAAATGGCGTCAGCTGAGAGGACGGTAGTCCTGGTAGGCGGATTCCCAGTGGAAGTAGATCATACCCAAAGAGATGGATGGAACGTTCTATAAAGACACCCAGATGTTGCACATGTGTCTTAATTTTCATCTTGTCGGTATTGTATACCATTTTTGTACAACTTGTCAGACGCTGCAACAACATGGAATCTTGATTCTGAGGACCTGTACATAACCTTCACGGCTACTACTATTACTACTACCCATCTCTTTGGGTATGATCTACTTCCACTGGGAAATCCCGCCTACCAGTGACTACCCGTCCCTCTCAGCTGACGCCTATTTAATGTCAAGCATTCTTACCTGGACTTCTGCCGGGTCACCATTTGGAGAAGACCCGGGCCGGATGTACCGGCGAACATACAACAACAACAACCTGGACTTCAGATTCTCTACACCAGCGGTGCTGAACACACCTACTCCTAGGCGAGGCACTGATTACCCATCTTTGTATATAGTTCTACTCTTCAAATTATGTCCTGAATTTTGTATTGATAAAGCCACTGGTTGGCGAAACGTTTACTATAAATATACCCAGATGTTGCACATGTGTCTTAATTTTCAAAATAACTTTTGGACTTCTGTTGCTTATACTTCTTGAAATAAATCCTAGTAATCTGTTAGCCTTATTGTTAGCCTTATTGTTGTCTTGGCTTTGGATTTCTGCTTACCATAACTCCCAAGTCTTTTTCACATTCTGTATGATCAAGCTCTACTTCACCTAGTTTATAAATTCGAGGGATATTTTCATTACCAAGGACTAGTACCTTACACTTGTCCACATTGAACTTCATCTGCCACTTTTCAGACCAAGACATTAATTTGTCCAAATCCTCCTGGAGTTCACTGGTATCCTCCTCAGAATGAATCATACGGCCTATTTTTGTATCATCAGCAAATTTACTCATGTAACTTGTAATTCTTTCATCAAGGTCATTTATGTAAATTATGAACAACAATGGGCCTAAAACTGATCCTTGTGGAACGCCACTAGTGACTAATCCCCATTCAGATTTGACCCCATTAATGGAAACTCTCTGCTTTCTATTGGTAAGCCATGCCTCTATCCATGCTAGAACTTTACCTCCTATACCATGAGCTGCCACCTTTCTTAAGAGTCTCTTGTGAGGTACTCTATCGAAGGCCTTACTGAAATCCAAGTAAACTATATCATATTCTTTATCACTGTCTACTGCCTCAAATGTTTTATTGAAAAACGTCAGTAAATTTGTCAGGCAGGAACGACCTCTCGTGAACCCATGCTGAGATTCATTAATCGAATTATGTTCTTCAAGGTGATTTCTAATAATATCAGCTATAATTGATTCTAATAATTTGCCTACTATAGGCGTGAGGCGGTAATTTGACGAAATTGACTTATCCCCTGATTTGAATATAGGAACTACATTAACTATCTTCCACATCTCTGGCACAACACCAGTTAGGATGGACGTATTAAACACATTCGTTAATGGCTGACTAAGTTCCATTTTGTATTCTTTAAGTACCCTGGAAAACAAGTTGTCGGGTCCCGGGGACTTATTTTGATTCAGTTTATCTATCTGTTTGATAACCATGTCCCTCGTGACAGTAATATTAGTTAACTTGAATTCTTCAGGAACTGAATAATTGTTAATTTCTGGAATCTCATTTACGTCTTCTTGTGTAAAGACTGACAAAAAATAGTCATTAAATAGAGAACACATTTCCAGTTCGTTATCCGTCAGCTGTCCATTCCCAATTTTCAGAGGTCCTACCTTTTCCCTCACCTTCGTCCTATACACTTGAAAGAACCCTTTTGGATTAGTCTTTGATTCATTAGCATCCTTAATCTCATAGTCACGTTTAGCCTTTCTAATCCCCTTGTTTACTTCTCTTTTAAACTGAACATATTGGTCAATAAGGTTAACATCTCCTCTTTTGATGTGAATATAAATTCCTCTTTTCTCCCCTAATAGATGTTTTAGCCTCCTGTTAATCCATTTGGGATCGTTATTATTTGACCTAAATTCTCTCTGGGGAATAAATATATATAAATGAAAACACCGGGTGTCTACTACTAGGTAAACAGGAGCAACAGGTGGGTAGAAATTATTACTGCTAAGAGTTAACACAAAAAACAGGTGCAGAACGTTTCCCATTGAATAGTTTTTTCACAGTGAAAGATTAAACTTCATATTTTTATTTTGTTCAGGAGCATCACTTGTAAAGAGACTTGTCTACATGTCTCTCCCTGTTTAGAATCCAGCCCACAACAGATAAAAAAAAAACACAAGTGTCTGATGAAAGACACTAACAGCATAAGAACCTTGACTGGGCATTTTCAAGTACACGTACCTGAAAAAGTCTACACGTGGGAGAAAGGCTGTATGAATAAAGGGCATTATAACTACTATTGTATTTTTCACCACGTGTAAACAGTACTTCTCAAGTCAGCAGGTATACCTCTATACCGCTGGCAAACATGGGCAGCAGGTGTACCTCTATACCGCTGGCAAACATGGGCAGCAGGTGTACCTCTATACCGCTGGCAAACATGGGCAGCAGGTGTAAAGAGATGTAACTGAGTTTCAGACTGCCTGGTAAAGTAATCTGGGAGTCATCGAGTTAACAGTCACCTCAGTCAACCAATTGTTTTCATTAATGTTAAGATGTATTCACTAACTTCCTGTATAATCACGTCCCATTAACCTCATTATTATTATTATTATTATTATTATTATTATTATTATTATTATTATTATTATTATTATTATTATTATTATTATTATTATTATTATTATTATTATTATTATTATTATTATTATTATTATTATTATTATTATTGTTATTGGTATTATTATTATTATTTATTATTATTATTATTATTATTATTATTATTATTATTATTATAACAGTAGGTACCATGAAAACTACATACTGAGTCCACAATTACAAGAAATGCCACGATAAACCAGAAACTTCTCTAACAACAAACTGGCTATATAATAAGAAGAAATATTATTGTAAATCGCATTGAGTCTCCATAATTACTGGAAATAAAACGATAAAGTAATTACTTTTTAATATTTTTATATGAAAAAAATCAACAGTCGGCACTTTTCACCTACTAATAAACAAATTACTTAGGTATAAGGCTACTTAAACCTGTTACTCTAGTTCACCTGGAAGAAAATAGTTTCGTGGATTTAAGTCTTGTTAAACCCGTTGTCTATGTTTACCAAGCTCAAATGTATACATGAGTGTTAGTCTTTTGAGGTCTGTATCCCATTTTCATCTAACAATTAATACATACCTAGGTGTTAAGTCTCCTCCTACACTCACTGTTTATTTTTACCTAACAGCAAATAGGTACCTGGGTGTAGTCGACTGTTGCGGACTGAAGATCATATTGAGTAAAAGTAGAATAACTGTGCCTAAGGTATACAATCAACTGTGTTAAAGTAATTATATCGTCTGGTCTTCCTTATCTTTGTAGATCTCGGAAAAATTCCCGGAGCTTCCACTATTGACAGAAATAAACAGGAATCAGAGTCTGACGCTGATGAACTCCCACTTCAGTTTGACAATGCCATACCCACTCCTACCCTCCCAGGTGGAGGTAGGAGCCCTCCATTGTCATCCAGGCAATCCACTGCCACAGGTGAGTTGATCCAAGTGTTAAGATCAGCGAACACAAAAATGAATCAAATAATTCATACTAAAAACTGGATTTGGCAGGAATATCTCACGTAGTGGCGCTGCCAAAAGTGTATTTGGCACTCCCTAAGTATCTTTATTCAAGTACAGGTACACATAAATATAGTTACATAAATTATCAACTAGTTTAAGTTTAATATGTTCATTATGCACCCCATACCCATCTCGTGGGTGGTAGTCAAAAAGATTATAGAGGTACATAATGGGTCCAACAACCCCTAACCTGCATCAAGGCACTTTAGGGGACTAAAGCCGAAGCTTCCTTATTCACTATAAAGCTCAGGATTAAGAATCAAAGTCATGTAAAGCTGTTAAATTTATTTTGGAGCAAACAAATAAATTACCATAGTAATTCACAAAAATATATTTATCAATGCCAAGGAAATTTTTTTCGAAATAAAGTGTTTATCGGGTAATCAGTTCACTTCACGACACAGGTGTTTGCATCAGAGATTTTGGTAGTTTGCTAACCAACAAGACTGTAAAGATCTTAAAAGGATCTGGATGAAGATAAATAAATTTATTTAATCCTCATTACTTTCAATCTTGAATAATCTTTTCCTTATCTGATGCATATTTGCCAACCTTTAAAAAGTTTTTCATTCTACATTTGCATGGAGATCTTTTTTGTAGAAAACGCGTACTACTTCATCGAATTTTGCCTCATCTTTTCATTCACGTTGATTCATATAGCATCTAAATAATTTAGAGAGAGAGAGAGAGAGAGAGAGAGAGAGAGAGAGAGAGAGAGAGAGAGAGAGAGAGGAGAGAGAGAGAGAGAGAGAGAACTAGAAATACTGATCGACTGTAGCAAGTAATTCTCTGCAAATAGTTTAATTTTAGATATTGTTTATTTTTTTCTGCCGACTGCCTTTTCCATGTACACATGTAAATTTATTTTATCTACCACGCATGTAATAATGTTGGTAGAACTCCCTACTGTATGTTAGGTAAAAGAACACAAGTGCAACTAATGTGACATTTTATTGTGGCAACGTTTCTATCTCCTGCAGCTTTGTCAAGACATTACGTAGCGGCTTCACAAAGTTCCTGGAGTGCGAAACGTTGCCACAATAAAATGTCGTATTAGATGCGACATTTTACCTAACATACCACACATTATGTTTTACAGGATCTCAGTTCATGGATTGAGAGTGCCGGGGAGGCTGGTGTTGTCTACTTCAGCTTAGGATCCCTCACCAAGGGAGCCACAATGCCCGCCAAATACCGTGAATTATTCATCCAAGCTTTCAAGAAACTTAAGCAGCGGGTAATCTGGAAGTATGAAGGCAGTCTTCCAGGCTTGTCAGACAACGTTCTCACAAAGCCCTGGCTTCCTCAACAGGATATTTTAAGTTAGTGTAACAACCATCAGTGTTGCAGAACATATGGGGATTATAACTATGACGTTTATATGAAGCTCTTACATGGTGGTATCATTCGATGTAGAGTGAGAATAGTGTTTTGCCATACAGATACTAAGTACAGTTAGGTATTATGAATAAATTAAAATGAAGAATTTCAGTAACACTTTTCCTTAATATGTTTACACATTTTTCCAAAGGTGATCCAGGAGTGAAGGTGTTCATAAGTCATGGAGGTCTCCTGAGTACACAGGAAGCTATGTACCATGCTACCCCAATCCTGGTTCTCCCCATTTTCGGTGATCAACCCAGGAATGCTGAAAATATTGCTAGCAAGGGACTCGGACTTAACTTAAACTGGCATGAGTTATCAGTTGATCGCATTGTCACGTCCATTCAAGAAATTATCAATAACCCAAAGTAAGTATTAAAATCTAATGGAACTATTGCAATGAACCTGATTGCTTTAGAGTTCATGGGTTTGACACATTCCTAAGGTGTGTCATACTGTCACCTCAGTATTATTAAGAGCATCGTGGCTTGTTTTGGTTATAACACTTTAAATCTCTAGGGGAGCTATATCGACATAGATTCATATCGTGGTTTCTGTGAAGTATAATTATATATATATATATATATATATATATATATATATATATATATATATATATATATATATATATATATATATATATATATATATATATATATGCATGCTTGTGTCTTTTCTTTCTGTCTCTTAGGCACACTACATATACATATACCACAGCTATAGCCCCTATTACAAACGTAGAGGAGTCTTCTTCCGGGGAAAACGTTGTCTCCTGGAATCAGATGGTGGTGTCTCTGGCTTGGCTACCGAGGATTGTGGTGCAGTTCTAGGATCTGCACAAACTGGGAATCCATCCACCACGAATTTTATCCAACCAAAAGTAAAATGATACAAATTCTGTGCTTGGGGCATTTGTAAGCATGGAATATCGGGAAAAACAAATGGGACATGCAACTTTGAGCATCCCAAAAAATACCGCGACCTCCTGTCTAAAGGAGTGTGACGTTCTACCTCTTGCAAATTCTTCCACCCTGGGATATGTCACTCTTCAGTCCTCAAAAAACAATGTTAGAACACCAACTGTCCCTCATACCATTTAAAAAGGTACAGGAGGTACAGACCCCGTTAAACAAACCATAGTAGCTCCAACAACCCAACTCCAGGTGAATTTTTAGTAGCAGGAAACGAAGAAAGAAAAGGGAAAGAAATTACCAAAATAGTCCACCATCTTGGACCTTGTTGGACGGGAGGCATAGAGAGTGCCCCCTATGTCCCTCCAGAATTACAACTACTGATGCCAACAACAAAATCCCCCAAACAAACACGCAACACGACCTCATTTATATTTGCTAATATACAGGGCCCTAAGCCATCCACCAACAACCAACAAAATACCTTTCATCTGTGGACTTCTAGAAAATTAAGGTCAAATGCCTTCACAGAGACCCAGGCAAAGATCACTTTGACAATGAAATGTGGATAACTGGGTACAATCTTTTTAGATACGACAGAAAGACCAGGCAACAAGGGGGGGTTGGCCTGTATGTCAAAGAGTCGCTCATTTGCACAGAGATACTGAACACCACAAATGATGTAGTTGAAGTTCTAACAATCGAGAATCAAAACTTAGTCATTGTGCTTGTATACAAGCTGCCAGATGCAACTTCCCAACAGTTCAAGGAACAGATATTGAAAATTAACTACTGCCTGGAAAACCCTCCAGTTCCATCCACAAACATCTTGCTGCTTGGTGACTTCAATCTAAGACATACAAAATGGAAGAATGTAGCAAATAATGCTGTAGCAGAAATAATCCCCAGAGGCAGCTCAGATGAAAAGTCACACACATATGAGATATTGAATTTCTACAATAAACACACCTAAGTCAGAAGATAGTGGAGCCAACCAGACTGGAGAACACACTTGACCTTATTTTCACAAATAATGAGGACCTGGTAAGAAACATAACAATGTGAAAAACAACTAATTCTTATCACAATCTAATCGAAGTCTAGACTTACATGCACAGGAGTCCTGATCAGCAAAATACAAGCAGCAACGAGGGTGCCGTCACCAAATTCAACTTCAACAAGAACTTCAACTGGGACCAGGTAAACCATGTCCTAAATGAAACATGTTGGGAAGATATCTTAAATAACATGGGCCCTAACGAAGTTTTTGAGATGTAGGCTCTGAGATGTTATTTATGTTGTTCTATTCCCCAATGCATTTTTGTCAATGTATTTTGTCTTTAAATAAAGTTCACATAGAATATAGAATATAAGGGGTGGTAGGAGAAGAAAATATTCAAATAGCTCCAGGGAGAACCTCGAATTTTCCCTGAAGTTAGTTTATTCTTTTCTCTGAGGTTGAGGGTCCCTAATCCAGTTTCAGAGGTGGTACCTCCCTATATTATATAACAGCTGTTTCTCAACAAGGCAGAGTGACTTGATAAAGAAGAAACACTTTCATCATCATACACTACATCACTGTCTTGCCAGAGGCTCGCCTACACTACAGTTAAAAACCTGCAACATTAACACCCCTCCATGAGAGTGCAGGCACTCAAGTCCGGCCTGTCGGTTTCCCTGAATCCCATCATAAATGTTACCTTGCTCACACTCCAACGTCACGCTAAGTCACAGAAGCCATTTGTGTCCACTCGCTCCTATCTAACACACTCATGCACGCCTGCTGGTAGTCCAAGCCCTTAGCACATGAATCCTCCTTTTCACCCTCCCTCTAACCTCTCCTAAGCCAACCCTTACCTCGATTCCTTCCACTACAGATTTACATGCTCTCCAAATCATTCTGCTCCATCCCCTCAAAATGTCCAAACCACCTCAAGAACCCTCTGGATAATAGTTTGGTAATCCCTCACCAGATGTGAAAAGTGGGTCATAATAAGTGTGTATGCACCTGGAGAAGAGAGGAGTGTAGAGGAGAGAGAGAGATTTTGGGAGATGTTAAGAGACTGTGCTGGAACTTTTGAACCAAGTGAGAGAGTAACTATGGTAGAGGATCTAAATGCTAAAGTAGTAGAAACGGTTAAAGACGGTGTGGTAAGTAAGTTTGGGGTGCCAGGTGTAAATGAAAAACTGGGGAGGCCTTTAAATGAAATTGTATGGAAAGGGGTTTCATAATAAGTAATACATACTTTAAGAAAAAAAGGATAGATAGGTATACAAAATGTGACAAAGGGCGTAATGGCAGTAGTTTGTTGGACTATATATTGGTAGATAAAAGACTGATGGGTAGACTTCAGGATGTACGTGTTCATAGAGGGGCCACAGATATATCAGATCATTTTTTAGTCGTAGCAAGAGTGAGAGTAAAAATAGATATGATTCAAAGAGAATGGAATCAGAAAGTAAGAAGGAATTGGTTTATAAACTGAAGGAGGAAGCAGTTAGGGTAAGATATAAAAATTATTGGACGATAGATGGGCTAATGAGAGTAGTATAGGCAATGAGGTTGAAGAGGTATAGTGTAGATTTAAAAATGTAGTGTTAGAGTGCTCAGCAGAAGTTTGTGATTACAGGAAAGAGCGATTGGTAAAATGATGAGGTAAGACAGAAAGTTAGCATATGAGATGTTTTTACAAAGCAGAAGTGATACAAGGAGGGAGGAGTATATGAAAAGAAAACGAGAGGTTAAAAGAGTGGCTAAGCATTGGAAAACGAGAGCAAATGAGAGAGTGGGTGAGATGCTATCAATAAATTTTGTTGAGAATAAAAAAAAGCTTTGAGCTGAGATTTATAGGTTGAGAAAGCCTAGGAAACGAATGCATTTGACAGTTAAAAATAGGAGAAGAGAGTTATTAGATGGAGAGTTGGAGGTATCGGGAAGTTGGAGGGAATATTTTGATTAACTGTTGAATGTTGTTGAAGATATTGGAGCTGTGATTTCGTGTATAATGCAGGGAGGAATAACATCTTGTAGGAGTGAGGAAGAACCAGTTGTGAGAGTGTTGGGGAGGTGCTTGAGGCAGTGGGTAGAATGAAATGGGGTAAAGCAGCAGCGATTTATGGGATAAAGATAGAAATGTTAAAAGCAGGTGTGGATATACTTTTGAAGTGGTTGGTGTTTTAATTTTATAAGTGTATGAAAGAATGAAAGGTACCTAGGGATTAGCAGAGAGCATGTATAGTCCCTTTGTATAATGGCAAAGGGGACAAAAGAGAGTGCAAAAATTATAGGGAAAAAAGCCTTTTGAGTACAGTAGAGTTATTATTGAAAGAATTAAGAGTAAGACGGAGAGCAGGATAGCATATGAGCAATGAGGCTTCAGGAAAGGTAGGGGATGTTTACAGTAAAACATAGATGAACTGTATTTACATAAGGATAAAGAGGTTTTGTTTCATTTATGAATTTGGAAAAGGGCTATGATAGGGTAGATAGGAGGGCAAATGGCACATGTAGCAAATGTATAGAATATGAGGTAGGTTACTAGGATGTGTGATATCGCCATGGTTGTTTGATTTATTTATAGATGCGGTTGAAAGAGAAGTGAATGCTCGGGTGTTGGGAAGAGGTGTGGGATTAAAAGATGAAGAATTTAACACAAAGTTGGAGTTTTCACAGATGCTTTCTGCTGATAATACTGTGCTTTCGGGAGATTCTGAAGAGAAGTTGCAGAGGTTGGTGACTGAATTTTGAAGGGTGTTTAAAAGAAAGAAATTAAGAGTAATCATAAGAAAGAGTAAGGTGACGAGGATAAGAAAAAAACTAGGTAATGAAAGACTGGATATCAGATAGGAGGGAAGGAGTATGGAGGAAGTAAATGTATTCAGATATGTGGGAGTGGACTTGTCAGCAGATAGATCTATGAAAGACGAGGTGTATCATAAAATTGATGAGGGGAAAAATGTGAGAGATGCATTGAGGACTCTGTGGAAACAAAGAGAATTATCCATGAAAGCAAAGAGGAAAGTGTATGAAAGTATAGTTATTCCAATGCTCATATATGGGTATGAAGCATGGGTACTGAATGTTGCTACAAGGAGAAGGCAGGAGGCAGTGGAGATGTCG
Source organism: Cherax destructor (assembly GCA_009830355.1). Lineage (NCBI taxonomy): Eukaryota > Metazoa > Arthropoda > Malacostraca > Decapoda > Parastacidae > Cherax > Cherax destructor. Next base: position 14,740 of record WNWK01007080.1, on the reverse strand, counting down.
TGTCTGAGGGCAATGTGTGGTGTGAACATAATACAGAGAATCCGTAGTTTGGAAATTAGGAGGAGGTGCGGGATTACCAAAATTATTATCCAGAGGGCTGAGGAGGGGTTGTTGAGGTGGTTTGGACATTTAGAGGGGATGGAGCAGAATGACTTGGAGAGCATGTAAATCTGTAGTGGAAGGAAGACGAAGTAAGAGTTGGCCTAGGAGAGTTTAGAGGGAGGGTGTAAAGGAGGTTTCATGTGCTAAGGGCTTGGACTTCCAGCAGGCGTGCATGAGTGTGTTAGATATTAGCAAGTGGACATAAATGGCTTTTATGACTTGACGTGCTGTTGGAGTGTGAGCTAAGAAAACATTTATGAAAGGATTCAGGGAAATTGGCATGCCGGACTTGATTCCTGGAGATGGGAAGTGCAGTGCCTGCTCTCTAAAGGAGGGGTGTTAATGTTGCAGGTTTTTAACTGTAGTGTAGGCGAGCCTCTGGCAACACAGTGATGTAGTGAATGATGATGAAGGTGTTTCTTCTTTCTCGAGTCACTCTGCCTTGTTGAGAAACCGCTGATACATAATATATAATATAGGGAGGTACCACCTCTGAAACTGGATTGGGGACCCTCATCCTCAGAGAAAATAATAAACTTACTTCAGGGAAAACTCGAGGTTCTCATTGGAGTAGTTTGATTATTTTCTTCTCCTACCACCCCTTATATTCTATATTCTATGTGAACTTTATTTAAAGACAAAATACATTGACAAAAATACAATGGAGAATAGAACAACATAAATAACATCTCAGAGCCTACATCTCGAATACTTCGTCCAGTTTCCCGGTGGTGAGCCGCGTGCCCTGAATACTGCAGGCATTTCCCATCTGGATCGCAACACTGAGTCTCTGAAAGAGGATGCTGGCCGCTCTGTGATCCTTAGTTTCTGTGACTTACTTTTCATGCAGCTCTTTGAGGAACTTTAGAGCACACTTGCTCCATGCTCCAAGGGGTCTCCAACCCTACTGGGCTGAAGTTATAGCAAGAAGGCAGGCCTTCATATTTACGGGTCTTCTGGGTTTCCCTGTAGCTGGCGGCTCCACCCCTTCAGCTTCTGAGTATAGCAAGTAGGTGTCTGCCAAAGTGGCGGCACAAGTGTAGTCCCAGGCAATCTGTTTTCCATCCTTCCAGTGTAGCATAGTGACTCCATCAGAACGCTTTTGACTTCCGCCAGACGTCTGTACTTGGGGATCCCGTTCAGCTGGGCAACGGGCTGTAGCGAGACTTCTCTTTATGATGTCGTTGAACCCCTCATGTCTTGTATACTTCCCTTCTGATGTATGGCACACGAGACCATGAAGTCCGAATCGACCGTCTCCCACCAAGGCAGGGTAGCCCGAAAAAGAAAAACTTTCATCATCATTCACTCAATCACTGTCTTGCCAGAGGCGCGCTTACACTACAGTTATAATACTGTAACATTATTCAGAGTGCAGACACTGTACTTCCCATCTCCAGGACTCAAGTCCAGCCTGCCGGTTTCCCTGAATCCCTTCATAAATGTTACCTTGCTCACACTCCAACAGCACGTCAAATCCTAAAAGCAATTTGTCTCCATTCGCTCCTTTCAAACACGCTCACACATGCCTGCTGGAAGTCCAAGCCCCTTGCACACAAAATCTCCTTTACCCCCTCCAACCTTTCCTAGGCCGACCCCTAGCCCGCCTTCCCTCTACTACAGATTTGCACAATCTCGAAGTCATTCTATTTTGTTCCATCCTCTCTTCATGTCCGAACCACCTTAACAACCCCTCCTCAGCCCTCGGGATAATAGTTTTGGTAATTCCTCACCTCTTCCTAATTTCCAAACTACGGATTCTCTGCAAATGTATTCAAACCACACATTGCCCTCAAACACGACATCTCCACTGCCTCCAGCCTTCTCCTTGTTGCAACAAACACCACCCATGCTTCGCACCCATATAAGAGCTTTGGTATAACTATGTTTTCATATATTCCCCTCTACGCTTCCATGGATCTTGTTCTTTGACTCCACAGACTCCTCCGTGCACCACTCACCTTTTTAGCCTCATCAATTCTATGATTCACCTTATCTTCCATAGACCCATCTGCTGACACATCCACTCCCAAATATCTGAATACATTCACCTCCTCCATACTCCCTAACTCTAATTTGATATGAAATCTTTCGTTACCTAAATTTTTAGTTATCCTCATCACCTTACTCTTTCCAAATTTCACTCTTAATTTCCCTCTTTTACATACTCAACGAAACTCGTCCTCCAACCTCCGCAACTTCTTTTCAGAGTCTCCCAAAAGCACAGTCTCATCAGCAAAGAGCAACTGTGATATCATTCACTTTGTGCTAGATTCTTCATCTTTTAACCCCACACCTCTTGCCAATACCCGAGCATTCACTTCTTTTACAACCCTTTCTATAAATATATTGATCAACCATGAGGACATCACACATTTCTGTCTAAGGCCTACTTTTACTGGGAAATAATCTCCCTCTCTCCTACATACTCTAATCTGAGCCTCACTTTTCTATGTATTTGCAACATCTGCCAAATTGTCCCCCTATGCACCCAATCATACGCCTTTTCCAAATCCATAAATGCCACAAAAACCTCTTGACCCTTATCTAAATATTGTTCACCTATATGTTTCACTTTAAACACTTGGTCTACACACCCCCTACCCTTCCTAAAGCCTTCTTGTTCATCTCCTATCCTGCTCTCTGTCTTTCTCTTAACTCTTTCAATAATAACTCTACCATACACTTTACTAGGTATACTCAAAATGCTTATTTCCCTACTATTTTTACACTCACTTTTGCCCCCTTTGTCTTTATACGAATGAACTATGCATGCTCTCTGCCAGTCCCTCGGTATCTTCCCCTCGCTCATGCATTTATTAAATAAAAGCACCAATCATTTCAAAATTATGTCCCCACCTGCTTTTGACATTTGTCTTTATCCCATCAAACCCAGCTGTTTTATCCCTTTCATTCTGCCCTGTGCCTCACACACTTCCCCAACACTCACAACTGGTTCTTTCACACTCCAACATGATATTATTATTATTATTATTATTATTATTATTATTATTATTATTATTATTATTATTATTATTATTATTATTATTATTATTATTATTATTACTATATTACATTATTACAATCTCTCAACCGTGTATGGAACATGTATGATCTGTAATTGTTTGTGTGTAAGATTTGATAAATTTAACTTTTCATAATATATTTGTGTATATTTTATGGTAGTAAATGATAAAAATGACTAGTGTTCTATATATTTTATGCATTCGTGACATGCCTAACTTTTTCTTAATATTTTCGGTAGCAAATCTCAAAAAAAAAAAAAAATTACAGCATATTAAAAAAATCTGCGAATAAGTTGACCCGAGCAGTTCAAACCCACGTTGTTCAAGGATCAACTGTGTGTGTGTATGTACTCACCTATTTGTAGTTGCATGGGTTAAGACACAGCTACTGGTCCCTGGTTTATGTGTGTGTGTGTGTGAGTGTACTCGCCTAATTGTGGTTGCAGGGGTCGAGTCTCTTTACTGGTCGCTACTTGGGTCACAGGGAGAGACTGCATCACTCTCCATGACTATGACTTACCTGAGTCTTCATCTTCCAATTGTGACCCCTTGTTGGTGTGTCCCATCTCTGGAACATCCTGTCACTGTCAACCTTGTCAATGCCTCTCAGAATTTTAAGAGTTGTTATTATGTCCCCCCTTTCTCTCCTGTCCTCCAGTATTGTCAGGTCGATTTCCCTTAAACTTTCTCGTAGGACATGCCCCTTAGATCTGAGACTAGTCTTGTTCCAAACCTTTGCGTGTGTGTGTAGTATGTTTTTTTTTGTGTATAGGTGTACTCACTAATTGTGGTTGCAGGGGTTGAGTCGTACTCATGGCCCCGCCTCTTCACTAGTCTCTACTAAGTCCACTCTCTCTCCCTGTTCCATGAGTATTATCATATCTCTTCTTAAAGTTGTGTGTAGATCCTGCCTCCACTACGTCTCTCTCCAGACTGTTCCACTTCCTGACAACTCTGTGACTGACGAAACACTTCCTAACATCCCCGTGACTCATCTGACTCTTCAGCTTCAGTTGTGACCCCTTGTTGCTGTGTCCCATCTCTGGAACATCCTGTCTCTATCCACCTTCACAAGTCGTCTCAGTATTATATATGTCGTTATCATGCCCCCCACCACTGTCTCTCCAGTGTCATCAGGTGGATTTCCCTTAACCTCTCCTCGTAGGACATGCCCCTCAGCTCTGGGACTAGTCTTACTGCAAACCTTTGCACTTTATCTAATTTCCTGACGTGCTTGGCCAGGTGTGGGTTCCAAACTGGTGCTGCATACTCCAGTATGGGCCTGACGGACACTATGTACAGAGTTCTGAACGATTCCTTACTGAGGTGTCGGAACGCTTTTCTTAGGTTCACTAGTCGCCCATATGATGCAGCAGTTATTTGGTTGATTTGCGCCTCAGGAGATGTGTTCGGTATTATGTTCACCCCAAGATCCTTTTCCTTGAGTGAGGTTTGTAGTCTTTGGCCCCCCTAGACTGTACTCTGTCTGCGGTCTTCTTTGCCCTTCCTGATCTTTATGATTTTGCACTTGGTGGGGTTAAACTCTAGGAGCCAGGTTTGCAACCTTCCCTGATCCCTTCGTAGTCCTGCCTGATCCTCCTCTGATTGAATTATCCTCATCAGCTTCAAATCGTCTGCAAATGGGGATACTTCTAAGTCTATCCCTTCCGTCATGACATTTACGTGCACCAGAAACAGCAATGGTCCTTGAACCAACCCTTGTAAAACCCCGCTTGTCACAGGTGCCAAGTCTGACACCCTGTCATGTACCATGACTCGCTGTTCCCTTTCTGTCAGGTATTCTCTGATCCTTTGCAGAGCCTTCCCTGTTATACCTGCATAGTCCTCCAACTTTTGCACTAATCTCTTGTGTGGAACTGTGTCAAAAGCCTTCTTACAATCCAAGAAAACGCAGTCTACTCACCTCTCTCTCTCTCTCTCTCTCTCTCTCTCTCTCTCTCTCTCTCTCTCTCTCTCTCTTGTCCCACTGCTGTCACCTTGTCATAGAACTCCAGTTAGTTTGTGACACAGGATTTTCCTTCCCTGAAACTGTGCTGGTTGTCGTGAATAAGCTCATTCTTTTCTAGGTGTTCCACCACTCTTCTCCTAATAATGTTCTTCATGACTATGCATACTATGCATGTCAGTGACACTGTTCTGGAATTTAGTGCTGAATGTCTGTCTCCTTTCTTTAAAATTGGGACTATATTTGCTTTCTTCCACGCCTCAAGTGGTCGCCCTATTTCGATAGATGTGTTGAACATTGTTGTTATTGGTACACAAAGTTCCCCTGCTCTCTCTCTCTCTCAGGACCCATGGAGAGATGTCCGACCTCATCGCCTTTGAGGTATCTAATTCGCTTAGCAGCCGCTTTACCTTCTCCTCGGTTGTATGTATTGTGTCCAGGACTTGATAGTGTACACCACCACTCCGTCTTTAAAGAGTCCTTTCTGTCTACTTTGCAAATACTTCTTTGAATCTCATGTTGAGCTCCTTACAAACTTCTCGGTCGTTTTTTGTGACCTCCCCTCCTTCATTCCTCAGCCTGATTACCTGGTTCTTGACTGTTGTTTTCCTCCTGATGTGGCTGTACAGCAGCTTTGGGTCAGATTTGGCTTTCGCTGCTATGTCATTTCGTATTGTCGTTGCGCCTCCCTTCTTACTCTTCGACTGCTCTCCTTATTCTCCTGGTTCCTTTGCCTTCTATACTTCTTTCATTCTCTAGCACACATCGTTTTGGCCTTTCTACACCTTTCAGATTCAGATTTTTTATTTCCTTGCAAGTTTACAATGTGGTTGACATATTGTAGGAAGTATATATACATAGGTAGTTTACAGTGAGGGTTTACAATAATTTGTAGTGTAAAGAGAGCCACTATCATGCCTTGGCATTACGGGCAGTCTAAACTTAACATATTACTGATTACTTAACACTAGACGTATAAACATAGTTTGATCAGGTTGCATTAATTATACAATAGGTTATACTTCTTTCAAACATACATTATTCAATATTTGCATTAGGTTAAAATATGATAATTTATTGTACTCTGAGCATTTACTTTTGGGGTTCTGAGGCTAGGGGAGTAACACAGTGAGCAATTATAATTTGAGGAGGTGGAGAGTGATTTGGTAGCTTTGTTGGTAAGGTTAAGTACTGAGTATTTAGTTTTGGGTGAGTAGGTGGTTTTTAAGAAGAGTCTTGAATTGATGTACAGATAGGGTTCCTTTGGTATTCACTGGTAATGAATTCCAAATTTTTGGGCCCTTTATGTGAATAGAGTTTTTACATAGTGTGAGATAGACACGAGGAACATCAAATAGTGATCTGTGTCTTGTGTTATGGTCGTGTGTCCTGTTAAGGTTGGTAAGGAGAAGTTTGAGTGGAGGGTTTATGTTTGAGTTTAGTGTTCCATGTATGTAGTAGGCACAATAATAAATATGGATGTTCTCTATGGCGAGTAAGTTTAGACTTTTGAATATTGGTGGAGTATGCTGTCTGGAGTGGGAATTTGTTATCACTCTGACTGCAGCCTTTTGTTGAGTTTTTAATGGTCTGAGATGGTTTATTGTTGTTGAACCCCATGCACAAATTCCATAGGTGAGATAGGGGTAAATGAGTGAGAGCTGGCCTTCTCATTATTTCTCTTGCCCTTGGGTACAAACCTCTCCTCTGCCTAATTGCATATTGTTTTCACATATTCCATCATCTCATTTGCTGATCTCCCTTCCAGTTCTCTGTCCCACTGAACCTAGTGCAGGAAATTCTTCATGCCTGTGTAGTCTTCTCTCTCGTAGTTTCGCTTCATTCGTCCTGCCCTTCCTGCTTCCCTCTCCACTTGTAACTCAACTGTGTATTCGAAGCTCAGAACCACGTGGTCACTGGCCCCGAAGGGTCTTTCATATGTGATGTCCTCAATATCTACACTACTCAAAGTGAATACTAGATCCAGTCTTCCTCGTTCGTCCTCTTCTCTCTCTCCGGAAGTGTCCCTTACGTGTTGGTACATGAGGTTTTCCAATACCACCTCCATCATCTTACCCCTAAATGTTTCTGGGCCCCATGTGGCTCCAGGTGTGTGTGTACTCACCTAATTGTGGTTGCAGGGTTCTAGTCACAACTCCTGGCCCTGCCTCTTCAATGGCCGCTACTACGTCTACTCTCTCCATGCTGCTTCATGAGCTTTATCATACCTCGTCTTTAAACTATGCATGAATCCTGCCTCCACTACATCACTCTCTAGAGTGTTCCACTTCCTGACAATTCTATGACTGAAGAAATACTTCCTAACATCCGAGTGACTCATCTGAGTCTTCAACTTCCAGTTGTAACCCTTGTTGCTGTGTCCCATCTCTGGAACATCCTGTCTTTGTCAACCTTGTCGATTCCTCTCAGTATTTGATATGTCGTTATCATATCCCCTTATCTCTCCTCTCCTCCTGTGTCGTCAGGTCGATTTCCCTTAACCTCTTCTCGTAGGACATGCCTCTTAACTCCGGGACTAGTCTTATTTCAAACCTTTGCACTTTCTCTAATTTCCTTACGTACTTAGCTAGGTGTGGGTTCCAAACTGGTGCTGCATACTCCAATATAGGCCTGACATACAGAGTGTACAGGGTCCTGAACGATTCCTTATTAAGATGTCGGAATGCTGTGCTTAGGTTTGTTAGGCGCCCGTATGCTGCAGCAGTTATTTGGTTGATGTGCTCCTCCGGAGATGTGCCCTGTGTTATACTCACCCCAAGATCCTTTTCCTTGAGTGAGATTTGTAGTCTTTGGCCCCTTAGACTGTACTCCGTCTGCGGTCTTCTTTGCCCTTCTACAATCTTCATGACTTTTCATTTGGTGGGATTGAACAACAGAAGCCAGTTGCTGGACATGGCATGCAGCCTGTCCAGATCCATTTGTAGATCTACCTGGTCCTCGTCTGATTGAATTCTTCTCATCAACTTCACATCATCTGCAAACATTGACACTTTGGTAACTATTCCTTCCGTCATGTCATTCACAAATACCAGAAACAGCACCCTGTGAAACCCCACTCGTTACAGGTGCCAACTATGACACCTCGCCACACACCATGACTCGCTGTTGTCTTCCTGACAGGTATTTCCTGATCCATTGTAGTGCCTTCCCTGTTATCCTTGCCTGGTCCTCCAGCTTTTGCACTAATCTCTTGTGTGGAACTGTGTCAAATGCCTTCTTGCAGTCCAAGAAAATACAGTCTACCCAACCCTCTCTCTCTTGTCTTACTGCTGTCACCCTGTCACAGAACTCCGATAGGTTTGTGACACAGGATTTCCCGTCCCTGAACCTGTGCTGGCTGTCGTTGATAAGCTGTGTGTGTACTCACCTATTTGTACTCACCTATTTGTGGTTGCAGGGGTCGATTCATAGCTCCTGGCCCCGCCTCTTCACTGATTGCTACTAGGTTCTCTCTCTCCCGGCTCCAAGGGCTTTATCAAACCTCGTCTTAAAACTATGTATGGTTCCTGCCTCCACTACGTCGCTTTCTAGGCTATTCCACTTCCTGACAACTCTATGACTGAAGAAATACTTCCTAACATCCCTTTGACTCATAGGAGTCTTCAACTTCCAAGTGTGACCCCTTGTTTCTGTGTCCCCTCTCTGGAACATCTTGTCTCTGTCCACCTTATCTATTCCTCGCAGTATTTTATATGTCGTTATCATGACTCCCCTAACCCTCCTGTCCTCTAGTGTCGTCAGGCCGATTTCCCTTAACCTTTCTTCGTAGGACAGTCCCCTTAGCTCTGGGACTAGTCTTGTTGCAAACCTTTGCACTTTCTCTAATTTCTTGACGTGCTTGACCAGGTGTGGGTTCCAAAGTGGTGCTGCATACTCCAGTATGGGCCTGACGTATATGATGTACAGTCTTGAATGATTCCTTAGTGAGGTATTGGAACGCTATTCTTAGGTTTGCCAGCCGCCTGTATGCTGCAGCAGTTATCTGATTGATGTGTGCCTCAGGAGATGTGCTCGGTATTATACTCACCCCAAGATCTTTTTCCTTGAGTGAGGTTTGTAGTCTTGGGCCACCTAGACTATACTCTGTCTGCGGTCTTCTTTGCCCTTCCCCGATATTCATGACTTTACATTTGACAGGGTTAAATTCAAGGAGCCAGTTACTGGACCAGGCTTGTAGCCTGTCCAGGTCTCTTTGTAGTCCTGCCTGATCCTCGACTGATTTGATTCTTCTCATTAACTTCACATCATCTGCAAACAGGGACACTTCTGAGTCTATCCCTTCCGTTATGTCATTCACATATACCAAAAACAGTACAGGTCCTAGGACTGACCCCTGTGGAACCCCACTCGTCACAGGTGCCCACTCTGACACCTCGTCACGTACCATGACTCGTTGTTGCCTCCCTGTCAGATATTCTCTGATTCATTGCAGTGCCTTTCCTGTTACGTGTGCCTGATCCTCTAGCTTTTGCATTAACCTCTTGTGAGGAACTGTGTCGAACGCCTTCTTGCAGTCCAAGAAAATGCAGTCTATCCACCCCTCTCTCTCGTGTTTTACTTCTGTTACCTTGTCATAAAACTCCAGTAGGTTTGTGACACAGGATTTTCCTTCCCTGAAACCGTGCTGGTTGTCGTTTATAAGCTTGTGTCTTTCTATGTGCTCCACCACTCTCCTCCTGATGATCTTCTCCATGACTTTGCATACTATACACGTCAGTGACACAGGTCTGTAGTTTAATGCCTCGTGTCTCTCTCCTTTCTTAAAAATTGGGACTACATTTGCCATCTTCCACGCCTCAGGTAGTTGCCCAGTTTCAATGGATGTGTTGAAAATTTGTGTTAGTGGCACACACAACATCTCTGCTCCCTCTCTAAGGACCCACGGAGAAATGTTGTCTGGTCCCACCGCTTTTGAGGTATTGAGTTCACATAGCAGCTTCTTCACCTCCTCCTCGGTTGTGTGTATTTCATCCAGCACTTGTTGGTATACCTCCCTATTCTGAGTTCCTGGAGTCCTTCCTGTCTCCTCTGTAAAAACTTCTTTAAATCTCATGTTGAGCTCCTCACATACCTCTTGGTATGTGATTACCTGGTCCTTGACTGTTGTTTTCCTCCTGATGTGGCTATACAACAGCTTCGGGTCAGACTTGACTTTAGATGCTATATCATTTTCATATTGTCGCTGAGCCTCCCTTCTTACCTGTGCATATTCGTTTCTGGCTCTTCGGCTAATCTCTTTATTTTCCTGGGTCCTTTGTCTTCTGTACTTTTTCCATTCTCTATTAGACTTAGTTTTTGCCTCCCTACACCTCTGGGTGAACCAAGGACTCGTTCTGGTCTTCCCATTACTTCTGTTTCCCTTGGGGACAAACCTCTCCTCTGCCTCTTTGCATTTGGTTGTCACATATTCCATCATTTCTTTTACTGGTTTTCCTGCCAATTCTCTCTCCCACTAAACGTCTTGTAGGAAGTTCCTCATGCCTGTGTAGTCTCCCCTTTTGTAGTTTCGTTTCTCCCTTCCTATTCCTGCTCCCCTCTCCCCTTGTAGCTCAACTATATAATCAAAACACAGAACCAAATGATCACTAGCTCCAAGGGGCCTTTCATACGTGATATCCTCGATGTCCGAACTACTCAAGGTGAATACTAGGTCAAGTCTTGCTGGATCATCCCCACCTCTCTCTCTGGTAGTGTCTCTAACATGTTGATGCATGAGGTTTTCCAGTACCACATCCATCATCTTGGCTCTCCATTATTCAAGACCCCCGTGGGGCTCCAGGTTTTCCCAATCAATCTCTTTGTGATTGAAATCACCCATAACTAGTAACTTTGCTCTCCCCATGTGGGCTCTTCTGGCTACCTCGGCAAGTGTGTCTACCATTGCTCTGTTGCTCTCGTCGTATTCTTCTCTTGGCCTCCTGCAGTTCTGTGGCGGGTTGTACATTACAGCAATTACCACCTTATGGCCCTCAGACTGAATTGTTCCTACTATGTAGTCCCTTTCACCCATTCCATCCATTCCTTCCACATCCTCAAATCCCCACCTGTTCTTAATGAGCAGTGCAACTCCTCCTCCCCCTCTGCTCCCTCTATCTTTCCTGAGGATTTGATATCCGGGTGGAAAGATTGCATCTGTTATCATCCTGGTGAGTTTCGTTTCTGTGAGTGCTATTATGTCTGGGGATGTCTCCTTTATTCTTTCATGCCACTCCTCACATTTATTTGTTATACCATCTGCATTTGTATACCAAACCTTTAACTTCTAAGTGTGTGTGTGTGTGTGTGTGTGTGTATGAATGTGAGTATACAATTATATATACCAATTAATATTTTAAAGATACAAGAGGAGCATGCAGGAGATATCAAACTCTCTGAAGGACCAGTTGACGACTCCAAAAGAGCGGGCGGTGTTTTGGACGGAATATGTGATCCGTCACGGAGGAGCGCCTCGTCTCAGGTCTCCAGCTGCCAAACTCTCCTGGATAGAATACCTGATGCTGGACGTTTTGTCGCTTCTCTTCCTGGCTGTTATCGTCACTTTTCTCGTCATCAAGAAGATAGTGTTACTGATCACAAAAATCATATTTACTAATATAGAAACAAAAGATAAGCTCGCTTAATTGACGTTATCGGTATCAGCGGTGTTACACTTTCATTGAAGACCATGATTAATTATGTGTATTTCAGTCGAGGCGAGATCCCAATCAAGTTTCGCCGTATTCCATAACCCTAGTTCCTTTTGCCTTAATACATACAATTGGAATAGTGCTGAGTGCGGCATAAATTGGAGTTAAACATTTGCGTCTACGATTTGAAGGGCATCAGAAAATTCATTCACAATTCATCATATGATAAGCAATATACAATTTTTTTCAATAAAATGGTAAAATAGGACATACTGATACATTGTTATTAAGATGTGTAGGAACAAAAGAACATTATCCTTTTGCATCTCCAAGGTAATTTGATTTTTTTTTTGTGTTGTGAATCTTTGAGCATCATAATATTATCTTCAATTTTGAACAGCACAAAATGTCATCAATATCACGTCCGCAAGATACAGGAGAAATTTAACCGGATAATTATCAAGTTGTTTCATGAAAACATAAACAAGAGTGAGCCCAAGAGGTGAACCCATTGCAACACCGTTAATCTTCTCATAAAGTTTATCATTGAACAAGTAAAGTCATAAACAGAGAGTTTCAACAAAGAATTCAATCGATGTTTGTTAATTACATCTGCTAATTCAGATTCAGCAGATGAAGAAAGTAAACAAATAGTTTTTGTCCCTAATAAAGTTATATTAGTAAATAAAGATTCTATTTTTTTTTTTTGACATATTAGCAGGAAATCTCATGTTAAAGTTTTTGATTTCATGCACAAATGAGAAATCATTCTGTACAGTATTGTAGAAGTCCAAAAGGAGGACACCTTTTCATTCCTAGATATCCTAATAACAAACAATGTTTATGTTTTTGAGACTTGTGTGTATCGTGAACTAACATTCACTGGTCAAGCTTTAAACTGTTTATACTTTGTTACAAATCTATTTTAATTTAATGCCATTAGATATGTAAATCATCGACGATTTTTACTTTGCTTCCAATTGGATAACTTTTATTTGGAATTGAACAAAATAACTATTTTTTTTTCAAAAACTTGGTTAACCTTAAAAGTTATTCATTCCATAATAAAGCAATATTTTGATAAAAAGTTTAAACTTCCTAAGTCAAATATTAAGTATGTTGGGAAAGTTTCTTGCCATTAGAAACTTTCAGCACGATTATTGTATCTTTACTCCCAGATTTCTTTGAGATTTATTATTACTGACTCCTTTACAATTAGTTTATTCAGTAAATTTAAAGACAAACTCCATACACCTTTATGATAAAATATGTATGTAGATATATATGGCCCAACTGTTCGTTGCATTATACTGTAGTTCTTGAAACATTCAAATGAGAATATGTGAATAATATGTCAATATAAAAGTGTGCCTAACAGAACAGGTCTTTCTTTTGCAATGTGAACAGACTGACTGATGTTGCAGTGGCCAGGCTTAGGCTTGGCTACAGGTACTGACTGATGTTGCAGTGGTCAGGCTTAGGCTTGGCTACAGGTGCTGACTGATGTTGTAGTGGCCAGGCTTAGGCTTGGCTACAAGTACTGACTGATGTTGTAGTGGCCAGGCTTAGGCTTGGCTTCAAGTACTTCTGGCACTTTGGGAGACACACAGATGATGATCAAACTAAATGCAAATTATGTGATCAGGCATATGGTCACTGTCTTGAACACTATGTGCTTAATTGTCCACTTATTGAGGAATACAGAGATAGACAGTATAATAATCTATGTGACATATCAAGATATCTTATTAATGAAAATATGATACCAGTTATACTAAACAAATTTCCTAAATTTGCTTGTAACAGATAAGTGAAATGTAGATATACGTAAATCCAAATGTACAATTGTTAACCCTTTTGGGGCCTAGTGCCTAGGTCTTTTGTGTATCCATATGCTCTTGCGCTACCGTCCACAGGATGGATATGGGGTGCACAATAAACTAGCCACTTCGGTGGCAAAATATAAAATCTATCTTCTCACTTTGAAATTCAGGAACAATCATTTGCCTTATATCAGAATTAAATTCCTGAATCTTCAAAATTTGAATATACAGAACTTGAAGCATGAGCTTAATAATAAATAAAAATCAACTCAACTCTTCACTCTTAATAATCTGTCATTGTTTACAATTGAGAAAATGTATAGGGAAATCTGATTTGAATAATAGTTTTTAGGTATTGTAACATTAATACATTCTTCATAAATATTTTCATGATTGTGGATGTAATATTAAAGACTGTGTGTGGTTTGAATTATTAAGTAATTTAAATAACACTATATTCTTTTTAAATGTTTCATTAAAATATTTAATTAGCCTGAAATTGGTAGAAATTACGTTGGGATTTTTAACGAGTAAACAATCTCGAATTAACTTTTCTACCCACACACTGGGGAGATTTATAGACAAAACAAATAGTAACTTACTGATGTTGATGTATCTTGGAGACTTGTGGGACTTTAGGAACACTGGGATCGCAAAACAATGTCCCTCCTTCAGTGTCCACTGTCTCAGCTCCCAACTATCTTCGGGATCCTTAGGAACATATGGTTCCTAAATATTTATTTTGAAAATTTAAACCAGTAACAATGGCTAATTAGTGGACTGTATGATTATAAAAAAGTGATACAGACTTGACAGATTTAATTACATTGTAGATCTAATTTTCAAATTACTAAACACAATTTATATTATAACAAATTAATATGTTTATCCATTCTGCTGTTGGTATATCCTAACGCCTCTCAACAGGAAGGCAACATAATATTGGCCAATACCTAGCTACTTTACCTGTTGTGTGGGGTTTAATACACACTGGGAGACGTGCATTGAATGATTCATGTGGGAGACAATGTAGCGACTCCATCTACCGCTCCAGTTTTTCATTCATATCAACTTTTTAAGATTTTCTCATAGACATTTGTCCATTAAATGCCTGTGTGTATGTGTGTACTCACCTATTTGTGGTTGCAGGGTCGATTCATAGCTCCTGACCCAGCC
>WNWK01007079.1:67500-98058 GCA_009830355.1 Cherax destructor | reverse complement strand
GGTTATACAAAGCCTGGGAAATGAGAGTTTTGATTCAAGGGAAGGGGAGGTCCAATTCCTCAGATCAAAGTCCTTCAGCTTCAAGGCACCTCTCAAAGGGTTTCCTTATCACAAAATTAACATCTTTCAGTGCTAAATAATTTCACTAATTAATAATTTTACTTACATTACATACATTTGGCTAGATTAAGCTATACATACAGTATATGGTTATTTAAATATGAGTAAGGTTAGTTCATGTCAAGTTAGTTTTAGAGCACCTCAAAACATTTGCATAGCATGTTTACTCATATTAATATATCTAACACATCTGCCTATATTACAGATATGCTAAAAGCTATTTTTTTTTTCAAATCTACAAGCTATATTATTTACTCACCTCTTAAATTCTTAACAAAGTCTTCAAGTTTCATTCTTTTTTCTTGCTTCATGGATGCAGTGTGAAGATCTGTGTTCAACATAATGATGGCAAATGCCAAAACAAAAATAGTTTCAGGATCTCTTAGTTTAGCTACAATATCCCTATTACACTGACAGTATCGTTGAGCAAACACCTGCATGAGGCGCTCAATTTTCTGAGCTTCCCCAGGCATGCGGAAATGTGTCTGGAACTTTCTAAGTGCAACATCCACTTGCATTCCAGATAAATCAATATCATGAGCAAAACACCTGCAAAAATAAAAAAAATTCTGAATAAGTCTCACACTTTCAAAGTATTTATAAATAAAACATAGTAACATACAAGATAAATGTACAATATGTGTGCAGAATATCTTGGCAAATGATATGTGTATGTTTGAACATACAAATATACGTGTATCTTTTTATTTAACATAAGAACATAATGCATAAGGGCTCAAAATCTCTCAAACCTCCTAAATGTGTTTTTCCAGTACTGTACTGTAGGCTTTTTTTTTTTTTTTTTTAACATATTGACAGTTTGCCACTAAGGCAGGGTCCCCCCCCCAAAAAAAAAAGGAACACTTTCACCATCACTCTCCATTACTGTCTTGCCAGAGGGGCACTAATACTACAGTTCAAAACTGAAAATATCCCAACCCCTCCTTCAGAGTGCAAGCACTGTACTTCCCACCTCCAGTATTGTAGTCTGTTTATATTCTAGAGAAGTAAATAATACGCCTATATTTAAGGAGCTCTGTTTTATAAACAATGATAATGTATTGTATTAATGGTTTACAAAACTAATAAGTAGATGATTAACACACATGCAATACAATAAAGATACCCAAATGTTACACGTGTGTCTTCATGATTTTTGTAAATTCCCTCTACATATTATGATGAATTTATCCCCCTCATGGGAGGTTCCTTGATGCTGAGGGGCTCTTGATCCAAGGAAATGGGCTTTTCCCCCACCTTCCTTGGATCGTGCCTGATTGCCTCCTACTTCCCAGGCACTATATCTCAAAATTATATAATAGTAAGATGATAAACTTGTAAAAGTACTGTACTTATATGCATAAAATAGCTTAAATAAAGTATTCATATACTCACTCAAGAACAGCCATATTAAAGTTGTTCTGAAGATTGCCAAGATATTCTCCAATCATTTGTTTACTCAGACCCTTCCGAGTTAGAAGGAATTTCGCTACTGCTTGAGGAGAATTTTCAAGGAATCCACGACCTATTAGGTACGTCACACCTCGTTCTGGTTTTTTGTTAAATAAGTTGAGACCTACTCGATACTGTCTCTTTCTTACAACCTCTGGTACCTGTGAGAACGAATACTATTAGATACTGCACGAGTCAATCACTTTTGGATAATCAAGGAATGTATTTAATATCTAGCCACAGTGTATTTTATGATGTACAAAACCCTATATAAAAAAAGGGGAGCTACAAGGTTCTAATGTTTAAATCTCTAAACTTATTAAATGTAGCATTTCATGATCCATGCAAACAGCAGTTGCCACCAACTGCGATGCTACTGTTTCATCCCACATTTCCACAGCTTTTCATGGCACATTTATTCTCATACCCCTCCAAGGAATACAGTATATAAACCCAAGATAAGTCATGATGAACAGTCATCAGTGAATAAAAAGAGGAATGAACGTGGGACTCGAATCGTGGTACAGAGCTGAGCCTGCTACATGCATGGACCATGGTTTGAGTCTCCATCCATTGTTTATTCACTGACAGCCATTCATTACAACATACCTCTTCATTTTTGTTCCTATTTAAGCTGTGGGCTGCTCAGGCCCTGTAATTTGTTTTTAAGGCTTCAGCATGCTCATTCTACAGAATGCCATAGAGAGAAAAAAAAAAAGAGCTTTGGAACTCCTGTTAACAAACATCCACATACAGAATGTTCATACTCCAGTACAGTAAAACTCTGAGTTAACAGACCCCTCATTTAATGCAATTAGAAAACTAAGGACAAAAAACAAATTGGCCAGGGAAACAGAATCATCAAACAAAATAGAAAGTCCATAGAATACGGATTTTGTCTACAACACTAGTGACCAGCAGTCTTTCAAAGCAACAGACCAAGATCAATGATTCTGATATTTATCTGGTACAGGTCAGTGTGCTCATCCAGGACCTGTCTGTCTTCATCGTTCCTCAAGCCATAAGTTGCCCATCAAGCCCCTGCCATTCAGTCTCCAATTTTCCCTAGATTTACAGTGTTTGTGTGATTTTATTAACATATTTAGTATTTGCAATGAACAATGGCTTCTAATGCAAGTGGTGGTCCCAAGAGGAAATGTGAAAGTCTCCGTGTTAAGAAGGAACTTGAACTAATAAGGAAGGCTAAGTCTGGTGTCTGTGGTATGGATATGTGAGGAATATGGTGTTAAAAAAAAAAAAAGTGTCTGAAGTCCATAGAAGCAAGGGCAAACTTACAGGCTATGCTCCTAAGTTTATTGTAAATGGTACTAACGAAACACCAAGAAAGGTAAAACAACCCAAATGGTAATTCCTGCTTCATATTTGCAAATATTCAGGGTCTGAAATCAAATAAAAATGACAAAGTTAGTTATGTCAGTGGACTCCTATCAGAAGCGAATGCCATGTTTGGAGCATTTACAGAAACACATACAAGGGATGTTTTGGACGGAGAGATTAAGATAGAAAACTATAACATGTATAGATGTGATAGAATTAATAAGTCACAGGGAGGAGTAGGACTCGATGTAAAAGATACTCTCTGTTGCACAGAAGTGCTGAACACTACGAATGATATAGTAGAAAACCTAGGCATTAAAGTTGTAAATAGGAATTTAGTAATTATCCTAGTATACAAACCACCATCAGCAACTGCTGAGGAATTCACAGAGCAGTTAAGGAAGATAGATAGTTATCTGGATAGGCTAGAAAATCCCACCCCAAATATTTTACTCCTTGGAGATTTTAATCTCCCTCATGTAAAATGGAAGATGGTGCAACATAATGTTATACCAGAAATATCTCCTGGAAGCACCCTGGCTCAACAGGCACATACCAGGGAACTAATGAGGCTTTGTGAAAAGTACTCATCAAACCAACAGATAATTGATCCCATTTGAAATGAAAATACCCTGGATTTGATATTCACAAACAACGAGAAACTAATCAGAGACATAACAGTGACAAAAACAATATACAGTGGTACCTCGACTTACGATATTTTTTCATTCCAGAATGCTGTTCAAGTGCCATTACCAAACGAATTTATCTCCTTAAGAAATGTTGTAAAATAGACTAGTCCTTTTAGACCCCCAAAATTACATTTACAAAAGCATTTAAAAAAATAAACTTACATAAAAGGGTGAGTTTGGGGACCATCGTAAGTCGAGGTACCACTGTACTTTGATCACAACATCATAGAAGTTCAAACGAGTATTAACTTAGGGTTAGGGAACTGCGGCACTAATGTTAGAGACGGGATGTTCAGTAAGTTTAATTTTAACAACCATAGAATTACTAGGTGGGATTATTGGAACACAACAATAATAACAAAAACTATACTTACTGCATACGTGGTAAACGCAACACAATTAAAATTATATATGACACAATAATTAATCAGAGACGATACTAGTCGTCTCTGGGAAAAAATAAACCAAGAGCTATTAGACATATTCTGGGAATCAGACATGAGCGCCCTAAATCCCCACCAGTGCCTAGAGAAACTGAATACAGAAGCATACAAGGTATGTATGAAGCATGTACCACTGAGGAAACCCAGATGATGATCAGATATAGAGAGAGAGCGTAGGAGATGGTACAAAAGAAAACGAGTTACTGAATTGCTTAAAAACATAAATATCTTGCAACAGAGGAGAGATAGTCTTAACCAAGAGATCACTGAATTAGAGCAAAAACTTAAAGTTGTCATACCTAACAGAAGAAGTACAAAGGGAACAAAGGGCCATACAGGATATTGCAAGATACCCAAAATATTTCTATTAATATGCAAAATCCAAGCTAAGAACTACCTGTAGAATTGGACCATTATTGAGAGGAGATTCGTATACTGACGATGAACAGGAAATGAGTGAAATCCTAAAAGAACAGTATGAGTCAGTGTTCAGCAACCCACTAAATGACAGCAAGGTAGAAAATGCAGAAATATTTTTCACTCCAGCAGAAATCCGCGCAGACCAACTAACTGACATTAGTACAAATCCCATAGATTTCGAAAAAGAAATGGACAACATGCCCACTCACTCAGTACCTGGACCAGATTCATGGAATGCTTTATTTATAAAGAAGTGCAAAGTACCATTAGCAAAAGCCCTTAGTGTTCTTTGGAGAAAGAGCTTAGATCTAGGTGAAATACCGGAGGACTTAAAGAGTGCAGACATAGCTTCTTTGCATAAGGGAGGTAGTAGAGCACTAGCTAAAAATTACAGACCAGTAGCCCTAACTTCTCACATCATAAAAATCTTTGAAAGAGTGATGAGACGGCAGATTACAAAGTTCATGGACCAGCACAACCAACATAACCCGAACCAGCATGGCTTTAGAGCGGGACGATCATGCCTGTCACAGCTGCTGAACCATTATGACAGAATTACGAAGGCATTGGAAGACGACCAAAACGAAGATGTGATTTACACAGATTTTGCAAAGGCGTTTGACAAATGCGATCATGAAGTGATAGCGCACAAAATGAAGGCCATGGGCATTACGGGGAAGGTAGGCAGATGGATTTTTTATTTCCTAGCACACAGAACACAAAAAGTAGTAGTGAACAGGACAAGATCCAGCATCAGTAAGGTCAAAATCTCAGTGCCCCAAGGCACTGTCCTGGCACCTCTGCTGTTTCTCATCCTCATAGCAAACATAGATACAAACACCCGGCACACTTTTGTATCGTCATTTGCAGATGACACTAAAATAAGCATGAAAGTCACTCCGGTAGAGGACACTGAGAAATTACAGAAAGACATAAGCAGGTTTTTCCAGTAGGTAGTGGAGAACAATATGACGTTCAATGGTGATAAGTTTCAGCTGCTTAGTTATAGAAAGAATGAAGAACTCAAAAGGAACACTATATATCAAACTGAAGAGGGTCACCAAATACATAGAACGAAAGGAACACGTAAAGGACTTGGGAATAATTATGTCTGCGGATCTTTCTTTTAAAGACCATAACAAGACAAAGATCACAACAGCCAGGAAGATGACGGGGTGGGTATTGAGAACTTTCAAAACGGGAAATAATGCCGATGGTGACACTTCAAATCACTAGTGCTCCCTCACTTAAAATATTGCTCAGTGCTGACTGCCCCATTCAAAGCAGGAGAAATATCAGAGCTGGAACAAATACAGAGATCGTTTACGGCTCGCATTGAGCCAGTGAAACGTCTAAATTATTGGAACGCCTTAAAGTCTTGAACTCATTGGAGTGGAGGAGAGAGATATACATGATAATATATACAGTGGACCCTCACTATTCGAACACTCCAAACTCGCCCTTTTATGTAAGTTTATTATTTTAAGTGCTTTTTATAAGTGTATTTTTGGGGGTCTGAAATGAACTAATCTAATTTACATCATTCCTTATGGGAATAAATTTGTTTGGTAACTGCACTTGAACAGCATTCTGGAATGAAAAATGTTCGAATAGCGAGGGTCCACTGTACAGTGGTCCCCCGAGTATCGTAAAAACTTCACTCCAGAAGCCTGCTCAAGCGCCATTACCGAACGAATTTACTCCCTTAAGGAAAAATGTCACGTAGGTTAGTCTATTTCAGACCCCCAAAAATACACTTCCACAAGCACTTACATAATTGTACGATTTCCGGGGTGTACGTAACTTGGGGGACCACTGTACCTGGAAAGTACTCGAGGGCCTGATCCCAAATCTGCACACTGCCATAACAACATACTGGTGAGAGAGATATGGAAGTGTAAAATAAACCAAGTGAGGAGCAGGGGTTCGGTGGGAACAATAAGGGAGCACTGTATCAACATCCGGGGTCCCAGACTGTTCAACATCTTACCAGAAAATATCCGAAACACGGCTGGAACAAGTGTAGAAGCTTTCAAAAGGAAACTGAACAAGTATCTTCACCAGGTGCCAGATCAACCAGGCTGTGATGGATATGTGGGGCAGCAGCAACAGCCTGGTTGACCAGGCAAGCACCAGACGAGCCTGGCCCATGGCCGGACTGAGAGAGTAGATTAACTCTCGAAACTCTTCAAAGGTATCTACAGTTTCACTAGTGGAGCTTTAGAGCTCCTCTGACTCAGAATAAATGTTATTCTGTATCACCATTACTGCTCTCTGCACTTTACACCTCATTTTTCCACTACAATAAGTATGGTAAATAAATTACTGTGAAATTAGTATACTATCCTCTACTGTACATTACAGTACTATTGTATTTTCACCTTCATTTTATTTACAATTCCTGTATAGCACTATACTGTTTAACAGGTTACAATATTTTTAAGTGTTCAGTAGTCTTCTGAATCAATGGACCAAGTCTGCTGATTCCAGACTTTGTCCATTTATGTTACAATCATGAAAAATATATTTTATAATTCAGAATCTGTGGACAATCAGCAATAACATAAATCCTGCTCCCCTCCATTAATCTGTTAGTTTGAGGGTTTACTGTATGTAAATTGATTTTATGGATATGCTTCATCTATTGGTATATAATTATACAATACTCCCCCCCCCCAATAATTTGGTACTTTTTTTATTTTATCTAAGCTCTTGATACATGGTTGATGCACGTCAGAGAATGGTTCATTTTCCAAGATCAAGGAATCCAATTTAGTCAGAAGATTTTAGTTTTGAAATTTGTCAGGGGAAGGGAAAAAACTGACTAGTCAATTTTACCATGTGAAATGGACAGCCAAATATATAATTGGTAATTTGACTAAAGATTTTTCTTGCCAGAATCCCGTCCCTGCCCTTACCCCTCGGGCAGCAGATTCATTAGTACATTATCTTACTAAATTAATGCAGAAAGGCAAAAGAGAGAAGTGGCTAGAAAAAATTGATAAACTCTTGAGAAGCTGAGAACAAGCATAAATGGATCCTAATCCTCTGAGGAAGAAAGTCAAGAAGAAAAGAAAGAAAACTTGCAGAGACAGCCAGTGAAAGAGACTGAAATTGAAGAAAAAGAAAGTTAAAACAAACTGATCAGAGCATCCACAATGTTTGAACATTTGTAGCATTCATGTTATTCTGCTGAAATTGTATTTTTATTTTATTTTTACTAAGCTACAGGTTCTGTAAACAACATAATTATAGTTGTTCACTAATATCATGAATCAGTAGTTGATGATGCAGTATTTCTGTTCAAATAATTTTTTTAGAAAAATATTTTTGTTATAATTCAAGAACGCAAGTTACAGCAAAGTGACATTTGTGAAAAAATAATGTAAATTCTTATGTCCACTTTGAGTTTATGAATTCTTCTTTCAACAAACCGGCCATATACCACCAAGGCAGGGTAAATTTTATGAATATTGAACATCCTGCTCTACTGTATGTAATATAGATAAGTGAGACACTGTGAAAGGACTGGGCTGCTGTGAGAGAAGGTTGGAGGCTACTAAGTAGTGAAGCAGTTGGGAAAATTGTAACTGTCAGGAAATTTTGAAATTGGTCTTTTGTGGTAACCATGTTATAGTCTGACAGCCCACTTAACAGTCCACCATTGAAGAAAGGGGCACCATAGGTTATAGAGGTCTCCCAGTAATGAATCAAGCTGGACTATTGTTAAGGCACAATATCAGTACTGCTTGAAAATTAGCTTTTAAATATACTATTCACAATTCCATGTACGTATACACAAAATAACTGAATGAACACTGTTACTGTAACACAAATATTGTTCCTGTATATTTAATTTATATACAGTACTTAATTCCTCATATAAATTAATACAACAATTATATATACAGTGGACCCTCGAGTAACGAGAACCCCGGAAATCGTACAATTATGTAAGTATAATATTGTAAGTGTATTTTTGGGGGTCTGAAATGGACTAACCTACTTGACATTATTTCTTAAGGGAGTAAATTCGTTCGGTAATGGCACTTGAGCAGGCTTCTGGAATGAATTTTGCTCGTTACTCGGGAGTCCACTGTACTGACAAGCATAATTACAGTATACACAAACTGTTCAGACGTGTGTAGAATATGAAACGTGTGTAACCTTAAATTACTGGACTGTACTTAAAATTCTCTTGACTGAAATAAGGCGACTTAAAAAATACTTAAAAGCCATAAACCTTCTCAAAACAATTAGAGCTTAACAAAAAATATTCTCAAAGAATTTAAATACAATGGACCCCCGAGTTACGAGCACCTCGGAAAACGTACAATTATGCAAGTATAATATTGTAAGTGCTTTTGTAAGTGTATTTTTGGGGGTCTGAAATGGACTAACCTACTTGACATTATTCCTTAAGGGAGAAAATTCATTCGGTAATGGCACTTGAGCAGACTTCTGGAATGAATAATGCTCGTTACTCGGGGGTCCACTGTACAGGTATCCCTCACTTTATGTGATAAAAGTGCTGCTGGCTATGGCACATATAGTGAAACTGCATAAAACCAGCCCAGTGTATATAAAAAAACAATGATAAGTTCCAAGGTTAGGTTAGATAAGGTTTGTTAGGAAACAGGACAAGTGTTTACTGACGTGGGACTTAGTCATATGACCTGAGCTGGAGATTTTGGTCATCTGACTGAGGCCTTCCACTGGTTTACTAGCCCACTCTTTTAAAAAATATTATTATAACCATTATATTATATCTGTATAAGTTCAAAGACTGCAAATTCCACATTTCTTGATGAATGTTTAAAAAAAAAAAAGAAATACAAGCTTACAACACACACACACTGAACATATATTGGCGCCAAATAGCCATATATCAAAACGAAATGAATTTGGTTTAAAAACAACCAAGAAAAAATGTAAAAAAAAAAAAAATCACAATCCTCCATCAGTAACCAACCAGTCATTGTCTAGGTTGAATATGCAGACATTATTAACCACCTTCTCTTTCCTCCCTCCATTACCCCTGTTTGTGATAGTGGCACTGGTGCCAGCTAACCCATGTGTCATTTTTCTTTTGATGATGCAAGATTCTTAAATTGAAAACCAGCCATAGAATTTTGTTTAAAATATGCACAGTGGTTTTCCCAAGGCCCAAATCTGATTTTGTTATCTTATTTCTGTCATATCATTATATCCCAGTTTAATGATATTTAAAGAATGTTGTTAAGAAATTAAGTGGTACTTTGTGTGATTGCATAAGAAGGAATTTACACCACATATAAGGAATTAGTGGTAGAAATGAGGTCCCCAAATTAAAGTGAAGATGATAAAACAAAACTGCATAAAGATATGGGAAACCAGTATTTTTATTTCTTTTCACACATACTATATTTAGTTAAGAGCCCTTATAGTTAGCAAAAATTACTAGTAATTTCTAAAATTTAAGTAAAACATGGTACTGTACCAATTATACAAATATCTAAGTAAAATATTACCCCATTTAGAATACTTTTTGTTATTAACCTACCAGCCATCTCCTACCAAGGCAGGGTGACCCGTAAAACAAGAACACTTTCACCATCACTCACTCCATCACTGTCTTTCCAGAGGTGCACCAATACTATAGTTCAGATACTCCTCCAAACTGCAATATCCCCATCCCTCCTTCAGAATGTAGGAACTACTTTCCACCTCCAGTACTCAAGTCTGGTTAACCAGTCTCCCTGAATCATTTCATAAATGTTACTTTGCCTACACTCAAACAGTACATTAAGTCATAAAAAAAACCACTTGCCACCACTCACTCCTCTCTAATATGCTCACACACACACCTGCTGGATGTCCAACATATCTAGTAAAATACTACCATAAAAATTTACCATCTAAATTTTTCACTGTATGATACAATGCTGAAGGTATAATTTACCTGACTGCCACCATCTTGAGTGACCCTAATGAAAACAGCAAAGGGTTCCCCATTTTTTCTTCAGTTTTCCCACTCGTATTAGCCACATTTTGCATTTTTCATGCTAAAAAAATAAACTTACTCTTATCATAAAACATTGCATATCTGACATGCAATGCATTCCAGAATAATCAAGTTTCTAAAAATGAAATTCTGGAAAATGGAGCATCTGTATCCTTATGTAATACTGTACCAACAAAAATGGAAGTCTACTCTACCTTGGGCATGTGAGGAGTGTGGGTGTAGTGAGCATGGGCGTAGCGTGCTGAGTGTGGGGTCTGTGAGGGAATGGTTTGGGAATAGGTCATTCCCTCAGAGGAATGGGACTGCAGGGAATCTTCTGAGTTTTCGCTGATCTGGCTCAACCGCTTATCGTCGCAGATGACGTCACTTGTGCTCATCTGCTGGTGGAAGTGTCAAGCTTTTTTTAATTTTGGGGACTTTAATTATACTTACTTACAATCTAAGGAGCCTCAGAGGAAAACTCAGACATTAAATGAAGCTGGTGGAGAAAAGACTAAACTCACTGTCAATTTATTAACTATGAATCTAAAGCTGGCATTCTTTCATACTAGAAACAAAAAAACAAATAATGGATGCATGAAAGCTAACTACAAACGATGCAGGTGACTTGTACGTATTTACTAGATGCATTTTAAATATAGATAAGAGTAATCTTTGTTGCAATTATAAAATGTTTATTAAAGTATACAGTATATGATAAAAAGAGCAACAAATTCAGTCTAAAAGAAAATACTAATAAGAGATGCAGCAAGGTAAGTATATAGCAGTTCACAAAGCTTTAAATACGAAAGTCTTACAAATAACATTACAAATCCAAGATATAAGACATCCAGATTCATAATACCTGTAGTATACAGCTTGCTGTAGCTGTAATGACTTACTTGATTTTTGCGTTTCCATATTGGTGATGTGGGATGGTAATCTGTGTTATCCATTTGGTCATGGGTGGATAGAGGAGTAGCACGATCCGAGGCAGACTGAGAGAGTGAGGAGTCTGACCCCGAGGACTGTACACTGGATAAGGATCCATTATCCACAGACCTATTTCAAAAGGAATGAAAAAAATTTCTATATATAATTAACTGCATATATTATTTTGTTTAAATTCCCTACAAATACCACAGTACCATTTAATATCTAAGGCACTAATTAAAATACGAATACTTTATACAGTACTGTACGTATTTAATTAAATGATTTATATCCACTGGAAATTTACATGAAGTAGTTTGATAAATTATATATTTGAGAATGATGCACCAAAGTTCCAAACTCAGTAATTCATAGATACTGTACTAAAAATATATATACATACAGTATATATAAATCAATGTAATGTCCTACCTAAGCAGGGTGACTAAGAAAACCAT
The DNA here is from genome assembly GCA_009830355.1 of Cherax destructor. Lineage (NCBI taxonomy): Eukaryota > Metazoa > Arthropoda > Malacostraca > Decapoda > Parastacidae > Cherax > Cherax destructor. The sequence goes on along the minus strand of WNWK01007079.1, from coordinate 86,219 downwards.
TCACTGTCTCGGTCTCACAGGCTGCCTCTCAAACAGGGCACAGATGCTACAGTCTAAAGTTGCCCCACTGAGCCTAAAACCTCCCCACTCATTTTCCAGAGTGAATGCATTGTACCTTTCTAGCTATTTTAGTAAATGGACACATTTATAACATTTGGATATTTTATTTAGGGTACACATTGTTTACCTAGAGATTTATTAAGCCTCAATGTACTCTTACATACCAGGACAGAAAGGGAGTATATTGTATATACAAGAGAGGTGAAATATATTAAGTAGTAACAGTGTTAGGGATCCTAGGTAGTAGGTTGGTAGACAGCAACCCCCCAGGAGGTACTACCATCCTGCTGAGTGTAAAACGAAAGCCTGTAATTGTTTTACATGATGGTAGGATTGCTGGTGTCTTTTTTCTGTCTCATAAACCTGCAAGATTTCAGGTACATCTTGCTACTTCTACTTACACTTAGATCACACTACACATCCATGTACAAGCATATATATACACACCCCTCTGGGTTTTCTTCTATTTTCTTACTAGTTCTTGTTCTTATTTCCTCTTATCTCCATGGGGAAGTGGAACAGAATTCTTCCTCCATAAGCCATGCATGTCGTAAGAGGCGACTAAAATGCTGGGAGCAAGGGGCTAGAGTAACCCCTTCTCCTGAATATGTTACTAAATGTAAAAGGAGAAACTTTCGTTTTTCCTTTTGAGCCACCCTGCCTCGGTGGGAAACGGCCGACGTGTTGAAAGAAAGAAAAGGAGAAACTTTCGTTTTTCCTTTTGAGCCACCCTGCCTCGGTGGGAAACGGCCGACGTGTTGAAAGAAAGAAAGAAAAGGAGAAACTTTTGTTTTTCCTTTTGGGCCACCCTGCCTCTGTGGGAAACGGCCGACATGTTGAAAGAAGAAAGAACAGTGTTAGGGATCCTAGGTAGTAGGTTGGTAGACAGCAACCCCCCAGGAGGTACTACCATCCTGATGAGTGTAAAACGAAAGCCTGTAATTGTTTTACATGATGGTAGGATTGCTGGTGTTTTGTTTGTCTCAAACATGCAAGATTTCAGGTACATCTTGTTATTTCTACTTACACTTAGGTCACAATACACATTCATGTACAAGCATATATATATACACACACACCCTCTGGGTTTTCTTCTATTTTCTTACTAGTTCTTGTTCTTATTTCCTCTTATCTCCATGGGGAAGTGGAACAGAATTCTTCCTCCGTAAGCCATGCGTGTTGTAAGAGCCGACTAAAATGCCGGGAGCAAGGGGCTAGTAACCCCTTCTCTTGTATACATTACTAAAGTTAAAAAGAGAAACTTTTGTTTTTCTCTTTGGGCCACCCCGCCTTAGTGGGAAACGGCCGATTTGTTGAAAGAAGTGTTAGGGATCTTAAGATGATTCTTGCTAATACCAATTTGATGTTAAAAGTGCCTCTATTTTGAATGATTTATGTTTGTGACTGACATGAGAGAAGTTTCCAGACAATTCCTTACAACTATTTTTTTTTCTGATGTGTCCAGCACCACTACAATGTGTCTATTTACCTAAATTGATTGCCTGTATACATATACCATTCATTCTCTCACTATGTTTAGCTAGTTTCCCAGAGTCCATTCATTGATATCACCTTGCTGACTCTTTAAAAGCATGATAAATTCTGAAAAATGTTCATCTCTACTCATTCCAGTCTAAACACACTTGTATATGCCTGCTTAGTCCAAGCCACAACTACTCATCCATTCTTTTACACTGATGCTTTTAGTTCTGCTTCAGACACAACCTTCTGCCCACATTAAATGTATATATGCCATCTTTACTAACCTATTTTGCTCCATTTTTTTAAACTAGGTTATCTCAACAGCCTTTATTTCACTCTTTGAACTATATCTTTAATAATACCACTATCTGCTAATTTTATCATTCCTTGGTTAAAGAGAGAGAAAGCAAAAGGAAACCTTAAGTGAAATATGAGTCATTGTTTTATAGGATCACCCCCCTCCCTCTCTCTCTCTCTCTCTCTCTCTCTCAAACATATACTAACATTTACTTCTCTTACAACCTGCCTATAAGCACATTTAAGAGCTATGTAATAAAGGCATGTCATAACCTTGTGAGTGGTCCTCTGTCACTTTGACCTCCCTCCGAAGTGAGTGACGAAGGAGTTGAGGATGGAGGTGTTAAGGACGGGATATGGCACTGGACTCTGCGGTTAGGCATTGATAGTGTTGTAACACTGCTCTTGATATATTACAAACATCCAAAAAATAGTTTGTGCAATCAATACAATATATAAATACTGTACAGCTACCCTCAAGAAACCTCTTTCTTAGTTTTAACAAGATATAGCAGAATCTTAAATAAAATATAATTCCCATTAATGAAAGGCAACTTTGTATTAGACTTTCTATTTTGAACATCATAAAAGTTATGATATATTAGAAACAAAGAAGCTTTGATTCATCATTCTGAAGGTGCATAGTATTTGTAGAACAATAATATATGTGGAATATTACTGACATGTATAACTTTCAGCAATGCAAAAGGCTTAGATAAAAAATTATAGTATTTATGCTCTTAGATACATCACCATTTTTTAATCATAAATGGTTAGAAACACCAATGATGCCCAGCCAAAACATTTTAACCTATTCGAATAAAATTTAACCCCTGGCATAATTAGTTGCTTTGTTTTGGGCAATGTATCTATATTATCTGTATAGCTCAAAGAAATAAAACATTATCACTTCAATGAGGCGCTGAATCCAGCAGCATGTACCACAATTTGGGATTTTAGCTCGACACACATTGTGGCATCACTTCAAATTTTTTTGCATTTAAATTGTCAAATGAAACAAAACATGTAAGTTTGGAGGGTATAAATAAATTAAATTTAAATGTCTAGATTTTACCAAGAGAGACATTTGATGTAACAGATCAATAGATTCAGTAGCTACAAATATGGTTTATAGTTAATTCTGGTGATACAGTCTCTCATTTTCTTTTACACTTAGATGGTTAGTATATTTATATTGGTAAGATCTGAATGTACCAAGAAGAAGAGAAAGAGCAGAGCTGCCCTAAGTTTCTGTACTCAACTTCTGTACTCCGACTATTGAACAACTTTATGACCAAGGAAAACACTGCCGTGAATTCTAAATTTCTCCCCATGCCTAAATTACTAACCTGTCGTTACTTCCACTACTCTCGCAAGACTTAATAGAAGATGTGCGACGTGGTACCTCCGGAGGAATTTTCTTGCCACCCGGGCCTCGTACAGTACGTCTTTGGCCACTCACCCCAATGCGATTCAAGCATGTGCCATCTTGACTTCCCTATTCAAAAAAGAAAAACATTTTAAACTACAGCACACTTACATTTGATTAAATAGTGCTATAGTACAAACCAAATACAGTTCTAGTCATGAATGCACTGTCCACATTAATGTGAGATACTGTACCAAATCAAATATTTAAAAAACTATACAGTAGTACAAATGTTAATATTTACACAGTGAATTAATAGAAACGAGGTATGACTGTGATAGTCCCTGAATTCAGTACAACATTTGGCAAAATATACACATGAACATTTGTGAAAAGGCACAATACAATAATCCTAAAGTTGAAGTATACAGTGAACCCTCGCTTATCGGCCGTAATCCGTTCCAGAAGGTCGGCCTAAAAGTGAAATAATATTTCCCATAAGAATTAAAGTAAATAGTGGTACCTCGGTTAACGATGGTCCCCAAACTCACCCTTTTATGTAAGTTTATTTTTGTAAATGCTTTTGTAAGTGTATTTTTGGGGGTCTAAAAGGACTAGTCTATTTTACATTATTCCTAATGGGGATAAATTCGTTTGGTAATGGCACTTGAACAGCATTCTGGAATGAAAAAATATCGTTAACCGAAGTACCACTGTACAATTAATCCGTTACAGACAAAAAATATTCACAAAAAAATACCTTTATTGAAGACTAATGCTGGCTTCTGGAAGATAGGAAGGAGTTATTGTTTGGAAGAGGAATCCCCCTCCATAAGGACTTAAGGTATCAAAGCCCTCTCTGGGGTTACGTCCCTTCTTTGTCTTTTAATGCCGCTAGGACCAGCTTGAGAGTCACTGGACCCCTGTCGCACAACATATCTGTCCACAGAGGTCTGTTTCTGGTGTCCCTTTATGATTTCCCTGAAGTGGGACAAGGTTTTGTCACTAAACATGTTGCAGATATGGCTTGTTTCAGGTTGGTCAGGGTGGTATTTCTCCACAAAACTTTGCACCTCATTCCACTTTGCACAAATATCTTTAACCCTTTCAGTGTCCGTGCCGTAGTTCTACGGCTTTGAGTTCAGGGTCCAAACCGTAGTTCTAAGTCATGAGCTCAGCTCACTCAGATAAGCTTTGAGCGGCAAATTTGGGCCTAGATATGAGAGAATACATCTATGTGGTAAGTGTGCACCACATAAAACAAATCCTGCAGCACACAGTGCATAATGAGAGAAAACAAACTGAAACCGCAATTTTCGATTAAAAGAGCGACTTTGCAGTGTTTTTTCATATACAGTCATCCCTCGGTTTTCGGTTTTAATCCGTTCCAGATGGATCGGCTAAAACCAAAATCGGCGAAAACCAAAACTATTTTCCCCATAAGAAATAATGGAAATTCAATTAATCCGTTTCAGAAACCCAGAAGTTTGGAAAAAAAAAAATTGGGGGGCCTTAAAGATAGATTTACATGCACAAATGAATGAACTGAATGTGGCACTTACCTTTATTGAAGACTGATGTTGCTGGATGGGAGAGAGGGAAGATGGGGAGGGAAGAGACCCTAATTTTTGGAAGGGAATCCCCTCCATAAGGACTCTAGGTACCAAGTCCTTATCCAGGGTCACTTCCTGCATGCCTGCTACCTCCCTCCCTGCCTGCTACACTCCCTCCCTGCCTGCTACACTCCCTCCCTGCCTGCTACACTCCCTCCCTGCCTGCTACACTCCCTCCCTGCCAGCTACACTCCCTACATACATGCTACACTCCCTACATACATGCTACACTCCCTGCATACCTGCTACACTCCCTGCATACCTGTTACACTCCCTGCATACATGCTACACTCCCTGCATACCTGTTACACTCCCTGCATACATGCTACACTCCCTGCATACCTGTTACACTCCCTGCATACATGCTACACTCCCTGCATACATGCTACACTCCCTGCATACCTGCTACACTCCCTCCCTGCCTGCTACACTCCCTCCCTGCCAGCTACACTCCCTGCATACATGCTACACTCCCTACGTACATGCTACACTCCCTGCTACACTCCCTGCATACCTGTTACACTCCCTGCATACATGCTACACTCCCTGCATACCTGTTACACTCCCTGCATACCTGCTACATTCCCTGCATACCTGTTACACTCCCTGCATACATGCTACACTCCCTGCATACCTGTTACACTCCCTGCATACATGCTACACTCCCTGCATACCTGTTACACTCCCTGCATACATGCTACACTCCCTGCATACCTGCTACACTCCCTGCATACCTGCTACACTCCCTGCATACCTGCTACACTCCCTGCATGCATGCTACACTCCCTGCATACCTACTACACTCCCTGCATGCCTGCTACACTCCCTGCATGCCTGCTACACTCCCTGCATGCATGCTACACTCCCTGCATGCCTGCTACACTCCCTGCATGCATGCAAGCTACACTCCCTGCATGCATGCTACACTCCCTGCATGCCTGCTACACTCTTAAACTCCATCGTGTTTCTCACTTTCACTATCATATTTTTCTATTATTTCTTCATTTCTAGTGTTTCTCACTTTCTTTACCAAAGAAGTGGCTTTAGGAGCTTTCTTTGGGCCCATGGTAGCTTATTTAGTAGTCACACACAATAATCAAGGCCCAAAAACAATGAATTGTTAATAAATGTTTTGTATAAACTCCTGGGGTGATGTTCACTCAAGCGTAAACAATGCTAGACTGCGTGACAATGTGCGTGGGTGGCGGGCCTACGGCCTTTGTATGTGCGCGGCACTAGTGGACAGGTCCCATACGATCGGCAAAAACTAAAATAATCGGCGAAAACTGAGCCAAATTTTCCCTGAAAAAAGTCGGTGAAAACCAAAATCGGCGATAACTGGGACAAGCGAAAACCGAGGGATGACTGTACTATGTATAGTTGTATTTGTGAAGATAGAATGGAAGATATATTACAGATATAGAGATGATTTCGATTGGTTTTAGTACTGCAAATGGCTTGAAAGTGAGCTCAAAATAGCAGAAATGTTAAATTTTTGTATATGTTCAAGAGTAAACAAATGACCTCACATGTCTAATACGCGCCAGCTGGTGGGTCTAATATACGTTCACAAATGTGTTGATATTATTTGTACAATTATTACAATATTGCATAACAGTAAACCTTCCATTTTTTGGTTTGAATACAAATTCATTATGTGAATAAAAAATCAAAATGGAATTCATTTGTATAGACTGAAAATGTAACTAATGAACAGAGGAAATGTTAGTTTAATGCCAGGAATGCCTGCATTGTTTATTATGCACCCTATTTTGAAATTGGAATATTTTGAACTTTGAGTTAAATTGGCTAAATTACCAATTTCCAACCACTTTATTTTGTAGTTGAAACAGTTGACTGGGCGATTTCTTGTGCTCAATCGATAGAATAGAAGTAATACTAGTGAAATAGCTAAGAATTTGGTCGACTGGAATAATGTAATTGGCCTAAAATAGGAGTCAAAGTCGGCAAAATCGCCGATGCATAAATATCGCTAACACATCAAAATTCGCGATAGCATAATTTCGTCAATTTTCAATCAAATTTCGTACTTTTTGTTTTATTACCTTCAGAAAAAGATTCTCTACCATTTCATAAAAAAATAAGATTTTTTTTTTTTTAAATTCTTGGACAGGGTCCAAAAATGGCCTTGGACCCTGAAAGGGTTAATCAATGAAGAAGGCACCTCCTTCACTCCCTCTTCCTCCTCCTCTGAAGCAAGTTCCTCAGCTGTGGTCTGTTGCTGTTGCAGATGAAGGTCTTGCAACTCTTCAGTGGTTAGCTTTTCACTGTGGTCCTCCACCAACTTTTCCACATCCTTGCCACTAATCTCCAACCCCATGAACTTTCCCAGTGCAACAACAGAGTCCACAACAGGCTGGGTTAGGGTCAGCCTCAAACCCTTCAAAATCCCTCTCTTGGACACAATTTGGCCACAATTTTCTCCAAGCAGAGTTCAAAGTCCTGGAAGTCACTCCCACCCAAGCCTTACCTATAAAGCTTATGCAATGGAGGATAGTGAAGTTATTCCTCCAGAAGTCTCTTAAGGTCAACTGAGTGTCCAAGATCACTTCAAAATACTTTTGAAACACTGCTTTGGTGAAGAGTTTTTTGAAGTTAGAAATGACCTGCTGGTCCATGGGCTGGAGGAGAGGAGTGGTGTTAGGAGGCAAGAACTTCACTGTGATGAAACTGAAGCCCCTAAACACTTGGTCTTCCAAGTCTGGAGGATGTGCAGGAGCATTGTCCAGTACCAGGAGGCACTTGAGTTTCAATTTACGTTCCAGGAGGTATTTTTTCACACTCGAGCCAAACACCTCATTAACCCACTCATTGAAAATTTGCCTTGTGACCCATGCCTTATGATTAGCTTTCCACATCTTACCTTTGATATACCTTTGAAAAGTTTCGAGAGTTTATCTACTCTCTGATCCCGGCCATGGGCCAGGCTCGTCTGGTGCTTGCCTGGTCAACCAGGCTGTTGCTGCTGGAGGCCCACTGCCCCACATATCCATCACAGCCTGGTTGATCTGGCACCCGATGAAGATACTTGGCCCAGTTTCCTCTTGAAGGCTTCTACACTGGTTCCAGCCATGTTTCGGATATCTTCTGGTAAGATGTTGAATAGTCTGGGACCCCGGATGTTAATACAGTGCTCCCATATTGTCCCCACCGCACCTCTGCTCCTCACTGGGTTTATTTTACACTTTCTCCCATATCTCTCACTCCAGTATGTTGTTATGGCAGTGTGCAGATTTGGGACCAGGCCCTCAAGTACTTTCCAAGTATATATTATCATGTATCTCTCTCTCCTCCGCTCCAATGAGTACATGTTCAAGACTTGAAGGCATTCCCAATAATTTAGATGTTTCAATGGCTCAATGTGAGCTGTAAATGATCTCTGAATTTGTTCCAGCTCTGATATTTCTCCTGCCCTGAACGGGGCCATCAGCACAGAGCAGTATTCTAAGTGAGGGAGCACTAACGATTTGAAGTGTTACCATCGGCATTATTTCCCTTGTTTTGAAAGTTCTCAATACCCACCCCGTCATCTTCCTGGCTGTTGTGATCTTTGTCTTGTTATGGTCTTTAAAAGACAGATCAGCAGACATAATTATTCCCAAGTCCTTTATGTGTGCCTTTCGTTCTATGTGGTGACCCTCTTGCGTTTTGTATATAGTGTTCCTTCCACTGCTACTAAACTTACACTAACATTACTTCCACTGCTACTAAACTTACACTAACATTACTTCCACTGCTACTAAACTTACACTGGCCCTAAATTCACTAACAGAAGTACTTGTTCCAGGAGTTTTCTTTACAAGATCCTCATGCAACTGCCTTGCCTTCTCACAAATAATCGACTCCACAACACTGTCTCCCGCTAATTGCTTTTCCTTAATTTACAATAACAATAACTTTTCCATATCTTCCATTATTGGTGACCTTTGTTTCGTTAGAACATTTACTCCTTTCGCAACATTAGCGTCCTTGATTTGTTCTTTCTTCGACAGGATGGATGTAATTGTTGATTTGTTTTTCCTGTACATCCTGGCAAGTTCCAGCACCCGCATACCACTCTCATATTTCTCAATCACCTCTCTCTTAAATTCCATCGTATTTCTCACTTTCTTTACCACAGGAACTTTACTAGGAACTTTCTTTGGAGCCATGGTTACTTATTTCGCAATTGCACTGAAAAAACACCAAAAACAAGCGAAATGTTTGGATGAATGAGCAGAAGCTTCCTCACACTCCGAGAGAGACAGCCAAACTGACACGCAAGCGGCTGGGCCGGCGGATGGATGCGTCCCATACAGCCGATAAGCGAAATAACAGCCGATAACCGGTAGCCGAAAAACCGGCCTATAACCGAGTTGGCCGATAACAGGAACGGCCGATAAGCGAGGGTCCACTGTATAAGCAGTTTAAGATATCAAACCTTAGTACAGTGGACCCTCGGTTTTTGTACAGCTCCCAACTCGAACTATTATGTAAGTGTATTTTTGTAAGTGCTTTTGTAAGTGTACTTTTGGAGGTCTGAAACGACTAATCTAATTTACATTCGTCCTTATGGGAACAAATTCGTTCGGTAACGGCACTCGAACAGCATTCTGGAAAGAATTATCGTCGCAAACCGAGGGTCCACTGTACTCTGCAATAAAAATTTATGAACAAACTTTTGGCAATAACACCTATTGTTTCTCACAAAAACTTTCTGAAATAGGCTACACACAGTGGACATGTACAAAAAATCATACATAAACCAAGAGAATAATACCCTAAACTGTACTTAAAATACAGCCTCCCCTATTTACTTTTGTAAATACATACATTTCATTACAGAAATTCAATTAAAATCATAAAAGGTAAACTGACACCACAAACATTTTTATTTTGTAGGTAGTCAACATGCTCTTCAAATCTGAGTTATTATTCTAAATTAGTGGATTTTTATTATTCAACATTTCTACAAGTCTCCAGTAAATAATTCTGAAGATGTGTGGGTGTGGGATTATTTATAGGTATATTTTACCTGTGATTTACCTGTGACCAGTTTCAAGGGTTCTTCCACCCCAGCAGCATGGCTGCAGGGCCAGGTCAGGCCTGTCAACCAGACTGCTCATGATATTAGTACACTGGCTCACATAGCCGTTACAACCCAGAGGTTTCAGCACATATAGAAGGAAACTGTTCAGCTTCTTCAAACTTCTATTTTCAGTCTAGCAATATTTCTGATATCTGCTGGTAGCATGTTGAATGAGAACTGTATATTGTACTCACCAGGCCACTGTCCTCTGAGGAGAAGTACTTGAGGTCTCTGTCATTCTGCTGTCCTTGGTAATCCCCAGAGCCATTCCTGACATGTGTGGGTGCCGGTGTGGGCGTCGAGGTGGGTGTGAGGGGAGACTGGGCAGACACATGACAGTAGAGGGAACTGTCATTCATGGAGGCCAGGGTATCATGTAGATCATAGGGATCTTGTTGCCTCATGGAGGGGGAGGAAGAGGTGGTTGTGATAGTGACTGTGGTGCGAGGGGAGTCTCTCATTGACAGTGAGCGAGCTGGTCGTCTGCCTTCACCATACACTGTAGGAACAGAATAAATACTGTGGGAACAAAATACACTGTGGAAACAAAACAATACTGGAAACAAAATAAACACTGAAAAAATACTAAATTTCTATAAAACTATGGTTAAAACAAACATGGAAAAAGTACACTTAAAAAAATTGATTAAAAACAAAATACGAAAAACATTTCTGGAAAAAATCAGCGCTGGAAAAAGTAATTTTGATACATACCCTGGAAAACAAAACACTGGAAGAACTACATAATTTTGATAACCAAACTGAGAAACAAAATAAACATTGGAAAAATAAACAAAATTGAAAAAACACTGAACTTTATATAAGAATATTTTTATAAAACACTGTCAAACTCCTAACCAAAGTAGCCCCTTCAGACTTAAACCTCTATGAGAAACCACCAAATGCATCAATATAAGTATGCAGGTCAAACATGAAAAGAATGTGTGTCCAACATGGGAAATTTATGAGTGAAATGTACAGCAGTTGGTTGATGGACTGATCACATCATCTTTGCCACTATATTTGCTGTCTCTATACTTATTTTCATGTCTTTGAAGAAGCCTACCATGAAGGCGAAATATTTCAACAATAAAGATATCCAACTGTTGCACATGTGTCTTACTAGTCTACTTATCAGTATTGTATACCTTTTCATAATTATGGGAATTTACAGATCTAAAGAGGGACACCTCATGCACTAGAACAGAGGAGAATTAATCTACAGAGAACTCAATACTGATAGGCACCACAGTACTGAAGCATCCATAATTGCTACTTCCATCTCAATAGAATAAAGAGCTGGCAAATACATCATCTTGACTACCCTTGCACATATGATACTACTCTACACCGAGTCCCCGCTGCTATGTAACATGGCAATTAGATGACCTGACGCCTTCATAAGAACTCTATGAAAGAAGGAGCACTGTTGGTCTATACTAGACAGGTTCAACTCACCCACCCATATCCACTCATACTTGTCTAACCTATTTTTAAAGCTTCATGTGATCTTCACCAGTGACATCTTTCTCCACTGTGTATTCTCTCATTATCTTGTATCATTTGGAGTGACCAAGATTCCAAGACTAAATTATATCCAAATTTAACCTTTCATTCTTTTCATAAGATGGATAAGCCAATCAGAAAAGGCATAAAGATATTGCACGAAACCAAAATTAGCAATGGCTTCATAAAATTGACAAAAGGGCACCTGCCCATTCACATAAATGCACAAACCTTCTTTTCCTGGTTATAGTTCTCAGGTTATAAATGAAAAACTCAAAGACAAAAAAACAAAATTCTATCAATCACCACTTAACGATATCCTTTCAGGTATACCTAATAATATTCATCATACATTATTTCAGACAGACTTGCAATAAATTCTTGAAAACTATCCCAGTGTCTCTCACTCAATTCTCAACTCTTGTTTTACACAATGGAGATGAAAGGTATAAAATACTGATGTGATGGAAAAATTCAACACAAATGCAGAATTCTCCACCTGACTCTCCACCCTATATATACTCATGTACTCTTTACCCAGGTACGTAGATCTGTTCGTGACTTGATAAATCCCAATGTGTGGGCGAAACTTTCTCAATAAAGGATCACATTATACTGCATTTGTGTTTAATATTTCCATCTTGTTTTACACACCTGTTGCACTCAAATTTCTTTGCAGCTGATCAAATTCCGAACGAATCAGATGCTCGGTGTCGTGGTAGTCAGGGACATCAACTGTGAACCTGCGTGACAAACGCTTCTCCTGGGCCTTGGCTGTGGCTGTGATAGAACGGAATTTCTTGTACATAGCATAGCGACGGTACGCTCGTTGTATAGTGATGGCCGCGCGACGGGCTACCACACCTCCATACCTGTTATGAAGAGTACAAGTCACAATACCATAGGAGTAGTAGTTCACTAATAACCAACACTTCGGAGAGAACTTTAGTCGAAGTTTCTGTCCATCCTAGACCATTATTAAATATGTTAACATTTCGCATTTACAGTGGACCCCCGAGTATCGGCCAGCCTGAGTATCGGCCGACTCGTGTTTCGGTCACTTTTTTCGGCCCAACTATCGGCCGTTTCCCTGAGTATTGGCCCATGTACCAGACCTGTCCACCTGCCCGCGCGCCTCCTCGCGCAGGCATCGTGAGCCAGTCTAGCTTTGTTTACCATTGAGTGAACATTACCCAGCATGCTCATTCAAACATTTCACAATAATTTTATTGTGTTTATTGATTGTCACTGTGAAATAAGTCACCATGGGTCCAAAGAAGCTTCCTAGTGGCACCCCTGTGGTAAAGAAAGTGAGGAACACCATCGAACTGAAGAAAGAGATAGTAGAAAAATATGAGAGTGGCGTACGTGTGGGGGAGCTTGCCAGGATGTACTACAACAAAAACAAATCTACTATCACCTCTATCCTGGCAAAGAGAAAAAAAATCAAGGAAGCTAATGTTGCGAAAGGTGTTGATATGTTAACGAAAAATAGATTACAAACAGTGGATGAGTGGAATAAGGTGCAGGAATTTGTTGAAAAATACCACCCTTAGCAAGCTGAAATAAGCCATCTCTGCAACCAGTTCAGTGACAGAACCATATTGCACTTCAGGGACATGTTAAAGAGGCGCCAGAAACAGAGGACTGTGGACAGTTATTTTGTGAGACAGGGGTCCAGTGACTCTCAAGATGGTCCTAGTGGCATTAAAAGACCAAGAAGGGAAGTAACCCCAGATAGGGCTTTGATACCAGAAGTCCTAATGGAGGGGGATTCCCCTTCCAAACACTAAGCCTTCTCTCACTCCTCCTCCCTATCTTCCAGATGCCAGCAAGTCTCTTCAATAAAGGTAAGTAAATGTTATTTTAAATGTAAATTTATAAATTAAATATGTGTTGTTATTGTGTGTGTCTTTAAAAAATGAATTTTTTGTGAATATTTTTGGGTGACTGGAATGGATTAATTGTATTTACATTATTTTTTATGGGAAATAATGGTTCGACTTTCGGCCAGTTCGAGTTAAGGTCTAGCACCTGGAATGGATTACGGCCGATACTCGGGGATCCACTGTAATGCTTTTTGCCCTCCAGGAACTTGACAAGGCTCCTGGAGAGCAAAACGTTGCCACAATAAAATGTCACATTAGTTGCACTTGTGTCCTATTACATAGCATATTGTCAGTAATTCTACCAACATTAATACATTATTAAATGAAAATTTCATAATGAAACAGGACAGACTGAAATGTGTAGGTTTACACTCAAAGTGTGGGTTAGTTATGAATACTTATGATAAAGATATAAAAATTGCTGGCTGTCAACCAAATAAATTTATATATTCAGAAGGCAGAGAATCACAAATATTCATTTAGAGCACTATCAAGAGACATGGAAAAAAAAAGTATTTGATGCACTTTAACCAGAGCAGCGTTTCAAAAATTTGAGGATATTAAAAAAAATACAAACCTGCGCTCCAGCATCTCAAGTCGCATGTCGGCAAAATCTTGTGATAATTCGTATCCTTGGACATTACCCTGGGCACCGCTGCCTCGCCAACGGCTGTTACGGTTACCGCTGTCATCTGCTGTAGACCCGCGGGGAACTTGCCGCCGACCTCCCGTACCCACACAGCTACTCTGAGACACCACTTGCTGTAACTACCACAACCATTGTCAAGGAAAAATAGGTCATAATACCATGGCCGGAACAATACACAGATAAAACCATGGAGTGGGTGAAATCTTAACCCATGGCAAGCAAGTTGTAAAACTCTAGGCCAGTACGTAAGCTACTGGCCTGGAGCTTTATGACTCACTCGCCATGGGTTCAAACCCCACCTGTTCTGTGGGTTTCTTTGCAATCATGTTATTATGATACCGTGAGTCACTAATAATACACAAGAGTCCAAAGATTATTATAAAGTTCTATACACATAATTAGTAAGGCCTCGTTTAGATTGCACAACGTACTTTTGGTCTCCAAAACTACAGAATACAGTAGATATAAATGCACTGGAGAATAGTGAAAAGAAAGTCAAAGTTAATCCACTGTATAAAGAATTTTTTCATACAAAGATGGAGAACTGAATCTACACTATTGAAAGAAGTAGAACTAGGGAAGATTCAATTAAAGTATGCAAATAGAAAACAGGCATAAATAAAGGAGACATAATTAGGGTTTATCACTCTCCCTATCAAAGTAATAACTCCTAATTATGTAATTAAGGCTAAATGAACACTAGCAGCAAGTGAAAGATGTTGCCTTAGATTATAATTTATATGCTAACAAATGCTTACTATAAACCCATATGAATACATGTACATATTAAAATCTGTTGCATTTTCAATTTGGGTAGAAAGTTTCAGGATAAAGAAGGATAGTATGTATGTATGTATCTGACTCTGGTATCCTAGATATTACAGTCTAAATCAGTGGCCTTCATGACCCTTATGCAGTTGATAGCACCTAAATCTAGAAAATTAATATTGAGGATAAAGACCTTTTTGAGGTCGATAATTTTTGAAGTCTCATTAGGCTAGTCCAACAAGCCAATGGTTATTTTTAACTTTAAGGAGAAAAAGCACTGTTCTTTTCGTTATAACAAATCCACCATCTTACTGTTAAATAAAAATTACAACATAATAGGTATCTCAACAGTAAATCAATTTTATATCCACAGCTAATCTACAAATTGAAAATGAAAACTGGACAAATAAGTAGGACCCAAAGGAAATAAAGTTACTGACTTTTTTTGGGTTATCCTTGGTAATTTACACTATATATGATAATTATACTTACGTGTACCTGAACCTAAATAAAGTTGTAAATCATTCATTTTCATTTTCAATTTGCAGGTTATTTGAGAAGTGCTGCAGCCAACTTAAGTAAATTTATTTAGGTATAGGTACACACAAGTACAATTATCATACAGTGTAAATTACCTAGCATAACCCCCCAAAAAAGAAAGCTACATATTTCCATTGGGGTCCTTAACAATATTATTCTTTAAATTGTTAAGTGCCGTACCTGTGGTCGTCGCATACTGTGACTGCCATTATGGTGGTGATGGTGATGGCCATGGTGGAGGTGTGGAGGTATGGGTGGAACAGAACTCTCAACACTGTAGGATTTTGTTATACCTGGCCCTAGGCCTCGCCCTGGGGGACCCTTGCCACAGTACCCACGATCAACCTTCACCGGGGAACTGAAAGGAAAATAAGCCAAATATTAAATTAGGGCATGAACAGTTAAGGATTGGTTAGGAGAGTTAAGGGCTAATTACATCGTATTTACATCTCTACTGCTTCTCCTGCCGCCTCTGTACTCGACTGAAGAAGCCTACTGTGTAGGCGAAAAGTTTCGGAATAGAGATATACTTAACTGTTGTACATGTGTCATATTTATCAACCTGTCGATATTGTATGCCATTTTAATACCCGAATGTTATGTCATTTATCAACTAGTCAGTTTTGTAAACCGTTTATTCACATAATTTGAACCGCTTGAGGGGAGGGGTAGCCCTTCAGCTATGAAAACAAAGGTGACTAATTAGGAAGTGTGGAATGCAGTGAGCGTGTATGTGACGTGACCTGCTGGAGTGACCACACCCATGACGTGACTACCCATGAAGTGACTACCCACACTGGTGCTACTGCTGCTCTCATTACTACCGCCTTCCATCCATTCTCACTCATGATTGCACTGAAAAACATTATCTAATTGCTTAGATATGGAAGGGGGGGGAATTAGATCTAAACAAAAAAAATAAGACAAATCAAAAGGATCATCCACTGGACGAAAGGATCATGTAAAAGACCTATGAATATAATCATGCCCACAAACCTTACGTTTGTTAAGTTTATTTAGACATAGGTACACCTAAGTACAATTATCATACATATTGTAAATTACCTAGGATAACACAAAAATGTCAAAGTGACTTATTTCCAATGCGGTCCTTGTAAAAATCTTATTACTTAAGCCTAGTATTATGTTACAGTAGGAATGAATCATGATTCAAATTCAGGACTACGCCAGACTGTATTGTAAGAACTGTCAGATCACGTGTTTTCGCGTATAAAATATTGCTTGATCACAGCCCCTTTCAAGGCAAGAGCTAGGAAATGCAGGGATCGTTTACTACCTCCAGTTAAAATATCTAGACAACGAGAAATATACAGTATGTCAGATTTGTGTACTGCGTTTACGCGGCGAAGCAGAAAGGGGCAAGACATTAGGAAGAACCGCTACCAGGTGCAGGCCAGGTGTGCCCGACCATCCCCCTACTTAAGACCTAGGCAACTAGGGTCTGCTTCCACCTTCCGTGTTGCCAGCTTTTGTTCCCATAATGCATCATAATGAGTAGCTTAGCAGTACACTGCTGACGTACCCAATTTTGGTTAATAAAAATATAATCCTAAGGACAGTAGGATAGTAGGACTACTGGTCCATTATACGCAGGTCTTACTCTCATGTAGTGTATTTGTCTATTGTTGAAGGTACAAAGTGCTTGCGTCAATGACGCTACTTGGCAGTTTATTCCACTCATCTACTTCTCTATTCCTAAATCAGTGTTTTTCCTATACACTTTCTAATTGACTTTATTCACCTTTAATTCATAGCTGTGAGTTCTGTCTTTGAAAAAAAATATATATTTAGGTCTGAAGTCCACATCTGATTAACAATATACAACGCCACATATAAACTATCAATCACCTGTACTCATCTTTCTCTTTCTGTTTCTAAAAGCCTAATGCTGTATTATTTCCTTTCCAATTTATGAGCACTGAAAAAAAAAAAACCATACCACGGGTGGGGTTCGAACCCGCGTCACAGTCTCTCAAAACTCCAGACCGTCGCGTAAGCCCGCGACGGTCTGGAGTTTTGAGACTGTGACCGCGGGTTCGAACCCCACCCGTGGTATGGTTTGTTTGCAATCGTGTCATTACGATTTCGTTAGTTATGAGCCCTGGTCCGAGACTGGGTCGCGGGGGTAATGATTCCCGGTACCTTAACAGGTAACCACCTTGTACTCACCTTAACAGGTAACCACCTTGTACTCACCTTAACAGGTAACCACCTTGTACTCACCTTAACAGGTAACCACCTTGTACTCACCTTAACAGGTAACCACCTTGTACTCACCTTAACAGGTAACCACCTTGTACTCACCTTAACAGGTAACCACCTTGTACTCACCTTAACAGGTAACCACCTTGTACTCACCTTAACAGGTAACCACCTTGTACTCACCTTAACAGGTAACCACCTTGTACTCACCTTAACAGGTAACCACCTTGTACTCACCTTAACAGGTAACCACCTTGTACTCACCTTAACAGGTAACCACCTTGTACTCACCTGACGGGAGGTGATATCACGAAGCCTGACAGACAAATCAACATTTTCGTCCTGTCTTCAGTTTCTTGAGTGATTCACGAGCACACATGAAGGTCACTCGTCAGAGGCGAGCACACGAGGCCAGAAGCGATCAAAGACTAACTAACCATCATCTTCCACACCCGCCGCCCCCACCATCTGCTCTTCCCAAGATGCCAACGATTGTCTCATCCACAGTTCTCCTACCACTACTGATCAACGAAGACATTTTTTAGTGAATACTAATCTCCACATATCGTACACAATTTAAGATAGTTATGACCACCTTAATTTCATTTCAAAGTTACGATTGAACATATTAACGTAATGATAATTTCTAGCATCAGGTAACTACGTGTAGTTAACAGGCGACACCTGCCCAGCACGCGACTAGGGTCGCCACAGTAACCAATGACCAGCTACTCCCAGCTCGTCTTGACCAATGGCTGCCTTCCCTCGTGCTCCATCTTATGATATACACCAATCACTGACCAGATTAAAGACAGGTGGCCGAGATAACCAACTTACCTACCACACAGTACATCAACATTAATCCTTAAACCGAACAAAAAACGCTAAATATAGTATTTCCGGTGCATATGCGCTTAAAACGAGAAGTGGGAAAATAATTTAGCAACCAGGCACTGCCGAACTTGGTAACAGGAAGTGAGGATGTTGCAAGGAAGTGAGGATGTTGCAAGGAGCTTCTGAAGAAAGTAAACAATGAGAGGTCTGGTAGAGAGACGAGGCAGAGTCATCTGACCAGTGAGTGATAGTAAGAACGGTGTGTAGGGACTTAGTACCACTCCCAGCATGGGTCAACAGCTGTCTCCCTACCCTACACACCCATAAATGTCGCCCAACACCAAAATAACCGGTGTAGGGAGAGGGAGGAGTCTTCGTTGACATGAGTGAAGGAATGAGT